>JAQGCF010000258.1:0-11657 GCA_034699405.1 Hermanniella punctulata | reverse complement strand
AAAATAACTGTGTTTAAAGTTGCTATTCAGACTAATAATAAAGTGAATTTGGATGTACTCATGACAAAACACATTAAAAATGTTATTATAGTAAGGCTATAAGTGAAAACACATTATGTTAAATTTTGAATTTTTTTCTATTTTTTGTAATGAATACCTAATAAAACTTGTTAAGATTAGTTAATATACTAACAATTTATTTAATCCAGTGTGAATTCTACCAAATTTTATTCAAGTTTAAACTATTCTTGATATTAGGTGACTTTTAATTTCAATGATTGTACTCAAGTTATATTATTTAACCAGAAAATGTACTCCAAACATCGCCAAAAATTTTTAAAAACATCTTTAAGATAAATAAGTGCTGCCATAAAATTTCAATTGATTTGAGTCCAGGGACAGGGGTTAAATTAATTTTAAAAAATCGAGTTTTCCCCTATGACCATTATAAAGAGAATCTTAAAATTTGAATTTCTCGAAAACGGTAATCGTTAGAAATAGGGACCTTGATGCAAAAAGATGACAATTGAAAAATATTTCTTGAATATATCGGTTAGAAGCCTCTAGGCCGTTTCGACCTATCTTCTTTCAAAATTTTAAAATTTCAAGATTTTCACGATTTTTAAAATAAAAAACCCCTTTATATAACAACGAGGTAATTCTCCTTCCTTCTCTCTCTTTTCGTGGGGGTGCAGATAGGATGGGGGTGGAGTGGAATGGGGTAAAGACGAAATTTTAGGATTTTCAAGACTTTAAATTAAATTTTTAAATTAAACAAGCCTAATTCAACACTATTTTAACTACACTTTTTAAGTTTTATTTTTTGGCTCGTTATTATTAAAGAGCTGTTTATTTAAGAACGAGATTAAACTTTAATAAAAAAAATTTAATTTTTAGAATTTTCAAGAATTTTAAAATAATATCTCTTTATATAACAACAAAGTAAATCTCTTTATATAACAGCAAGGCTTTTCCTCTTCCTTCTCTTCGGGGGTGGGGGTGGGGGATAACGACGAGATTATATACTACATTTTCTTCAAAAAGTGTATTTAAAACAAGCTTGATTCAAGATTATTTTAACTACACTTTTCAAGTTATAATACGGCTCGTTATTATCAAAGAGCTCTTTAAATAAAAACGAGATTTAATTTTTTTTAATTTTCAGAAATTTCAGGATTTTCAAAATTTTCAAAATATTAAAGTAGATTTTTCAATTAAAAGTAGGAAAATGTCTCTTTATATAATAGCGAAGAATTACTCCGTTACTATCAAAGAGCATCAGCTCCACGGTGATGATAATACCCATTGTTATATAAAAATATATATTCTCGTTATTAAAAAAAGCTCCTTGTATAATGGGGAGATTTTTACTCGTTTACTATCAAAGAACATCAGCTCCACGGTGATGATAACCCCCTATTGGAATATAAAAGAATATATCCTCGTTGTAAAGTAAAAAATTTTTTCTCCATGTTACCCAAAAATTAATTTTTTCTCTTTATATTTTCGTGATATTTTCCCCTCGCCTTCTCTCTCTTCTTCTCCCCGGTGTAGTTAAAAATTTCGCTTTTATTGAAATTCAGTCTTTTTGCGCCCCCTGGAGGTGAAAACTATTTCCTGAAGAAGATTCCAGTAATGGTTCCAAATTGTGGAAATAAAGTATTATATACTAAGTCTGAAATAGTTTATTTAAAGTCTTTAAAATACAGAATCACACTTTGTAACACTGTTGGGGACATTTAAGACCTCATGTACTGTACATCTATTGCTTTCAATAGTACGAAAATGGTCTCTAATTGCAACTTAGTTTTGCAGATCAGATAAATATAATCTTTAGACTAATTTACACTACATTTAAGTTAATGTCACTCATTATCAAAACATGACTGTACAGTATGTGTGCTCATTGATGTATAGCTTTCATGTTCAAGTCTGTGGTAGTAGTGGTGCAAATAGTACACTATTACACAATTGATTTATTACATGAACCAAATTTTGAGATTTAATTATTATAATTATTTATTAATTAATCTAAAATCACAGCCAATTAATAACACTTTTTGTTGAATTAGTTTCAACTCTCAGTTCTCTCAGCGTTTGATTGAACCCCTTCTGACACATAATCGGATACCCGAGAGTCGTGTATTTGTATAGTTCCCGAGTCTTTTAAATAAGTTGGGTTTTCAAACGAAACTCCTCGGGTTTGAGGCTTTGTTGTTATGTAATGAAATTTATAATAATAAATAAGAGCTATAATGCCGACAATGAGGAGCACAACCGCAACGCTTATTATAAGCATTACTTTCAAAAATTTATTTCCTAATGACGTAGAATGCAATTGAGAACCTCTTAGTGTTACCACTAAAGGATCTGTAAAAATGCTGAGTCCGTAATGGTTTCCAGATTTCACCACAAACTCATACATCTTATCGGACTCTAAGTCTTGGAGTTCGAACCACGAGTTCTCTGTTTGATTCCTCATGAGATCGCGGGATCCCACGGGTCTAAATCAAGTGAAGAAATTACTTTTTATACAATATTAATATTATCTTTACCTCCAAAATACTCGATACCACTGAACCAGTTCTGCATTCTTTTCTGGTGGCGTCCATTCAATCATAACTGTGTTATCGTTAATGAATTGTTGAACGCGAACATTAGTTGGAGGTCCGGGTAGTAGTGCTTTGCCCTCTTGGAAACAGGATATTATTTCTCGGGCAGAGGAAAGAATACAAAGTGAAGGAATGGCGACTTTAAGACCTGCACACCATCTTAAGCAGCCATTGGGTACCTGACGTCTGCGACAACACTGCCTGTGATCGCTTCCATCTAACGATTTATGAAAAAGTATTATTATCTCCCGAAGCAAAAACTTGAGTACTTATACTTACCCGCAGCGCAATTCATAAGTTTATCCAATTCCCCAAAACAATGAGGACGTGAAAGTGCGGACTCAATATCGATATCCAATGAGCAAACGCTTAGACAGTCCTCACTTACTCCTTGATCTATACAACAACCTATAGATTAATAGCATTATATATTATAAATGTTTTAAATTAGAGTTAAAAGCAATCAATGACTCACTGCTAGCATTTCTAGGCTTAACAGTATTCGGTGTTATTTCTAATAGCAGTGATGTCACAGATTTTCCGAATTCATTTTCTGTGCTGCACCTAATCATTGAATTTAATAATTCAAAAATATGTACTCAATTATGAACTCTCCATATATTACATATAAGTTCCTTCGTCTGACTGAGTAGTCTTTTTGATGAGTAAAGTATAGATAAAAGTCAAAGGAATCTAATCGTATATAAGAAATAAAAATTATTTCTATCAAATAATTTATTAAATATTTGGGTTGACCTCAGGATGTGGTACTGTTATTATATCGATGTTGTTATTTGGGTGCAGTTGAACAATGTCTGAGTTTTGCTGCTTATACCACCACATTCTTGGCTGTGGCTATAATTATGCAATTTATTAATCAGAGAACATTTGTGGTCTTATTAGTAAATATGGCTTACATTGGCTGACACTTTACAAATCAAACGCGCGATTCCGCTAAGCGGTGCAGTAGTTATCTGAGGCATACCTTCTGCTAATGGTTTGACTGAGAAAAGTAAAGTTATATTAATGTGTTATACGAATACATCTTATTTTTGACATACATTTAACAAATATATCTAAAGAACTTTGAGCCGATTGGGAGTCCTTTCCCTCACCATTGGTAGCATAGCATGAAATTGAAGATAAGTTTCGGTTCACTTGTATAATACTGAACGCCAAATGTCTCGATTCATGTTTTGCAACCAACTGTCCGTTAATGAACATCGAAAGGAAAGGAATGGGTGTACCCATGGCTACACACATTACAGTTATATTGGATCCCTCGACGATAGGACCGGCAGGAATCACAAAAGGCATTTGAACCGCTGCTGGTATTGCCGGGTCTGTCCACACGAGAACAATCTCAGATGAAGTGCTCGTTTCGTTTCGATCAGATATCGCTTGTATTGCCAGTGCGTACTCCGTATTATACGTCAAGTTTGTTAAGTACATAGTAGTGTAAGGCGTGTGTACTCTAAACCAGTTATCTTTTGTTGTGTTCAAAGCAACTGCAGTTCCATTGATAGCCTTATAATATACGACATAACTAATTGAGGTGTCAGTCATCACATATAGCGGTGGTAACCATTTAAAGGTTATAGTGTCTACTGTTTGATGAATTACTTCAAGAGAATGTGGAGGACCTAACTTGGAATGTACTACTGTTGACTGACTCGTTTCATTTACATCAAGTGTTTTGACCAATAAAACTAGTGATGGCAGCGATACTCCATAGAGATTGTGTGCCGTTATGTATATACTGTACTGTGTGTTGGCTTTCAGACCATTGATAACTGCTTTGGTTTGAGTAGAATTCAAACTATTCGTGTGCTCTAAAGGATGCAATGGAATCAAGTTATCAGTCATTCCATATCTCACTTGATATGTAATATGTGAGGCATTGATGTCTTCCAACGCCGGTTTCCACCGCAGGTCAACACTGTTTTGTGTGATGAAATTGGCGTGAAGTCCGACCGGCATTCCGGGCAGAAGACCGCTTCCCTCTTCCATACACTGAATAATTTTGCCAAAATCTGATGAACAACGGGTGGCGACGACAAAGGATGACGAGTCCAGAAGTCCCGCACAAACATTAAGACAAGAGTCAGAAACATCTCTTCTTCTACAACAGGGAACATGATTTCTACCACCCGTTCCACATCTTATTAATGTGGATAACGAGTTGACACAAGTAGAGGATAAGTTGAAAACATCGGCAACTTTTACTTTATAAGAACACAGAGGCATACAATTAGTAGGCAATGAGGCTCTAACACAACATGCGGTCTCATTATAGCCATAATTAGTTTCTTTAAGTTCTATCTCTTCGGGCGTTGAGATTCTTGGAGTCGAGAATATGACCCGAACTGACCCCTGACTGACCCCATATTTATTTACCGCCGATACAAATGCTTCGTAACGATAGCCGGGCTTTAAATTGTCGATTAAATGCGGAGAACGAGTACTCACTTCTATTTGATAAACATTTGGAGATTCAGAGGAGGTTTCTCTCCAATGCACATAGTATTTGACTACACTGTGCGCTAACTTTTTAGGTGGTTTCCACTTCAGTATTGCCCAATTGTAGTGAACATTACTAACGCGAAAATCTTGGGGTTCACTCGTTAGCACTTTATGATGAGATAGTATGCAATTGGTGTATGTCTTCAATCAAAACAATAATTATTTATTATATATTCAATATTTGTTGTAAAATTTGTTGACAAATACTAACCGACATGTGATCCAAACACACGAAATGACGAAAATCTTAAATAATTGTTTCGAATCAAACAAAACAAATTATATTGAATTGTGTTCTAAAGAATTACTGCCATTTGTATACCTATTCGTTTGACATTTCCTTTACATAAAGAGAGACAAACGGGCGAAACCCCTCTCTGTTGACAACACTCTGAGTGATCAATCCATCCGTTTTCGTTAGTCTCCAATGACATACACTTAAACGTCACGTTAGCCCTAAATAAACATTAGTTTAATCTGAATTACTACCATTACTGTAAATTGTTGAGTGCATACCAGGGCGCACATATCATTAAGTCAGATAAACTCGCGGTATCCGCTTTTGTGGGGTCGCATAACGTATTAAGACATCGATCCAATACAACCCCATTCTCTTCGCAACATTTTCTAATGTTTGGCAATTTTGGTTCACTCTTTGGACTTATTGTGGGTGACTTTTGAGACTCGGTTTCAGGAGATAACGTGAGCGCACGTATAGTATTTGTGGGTAAACTACTGCCAAACTTATTTATAGCTGTCATAAAGATCTCATACATTGTAAACGGTTTTAAATCTTTAATGAGATATTCCTCTAGACTTGAGTTTACAGTAACACTCATTTGCAAACCATTAAGTGATGGTTTGGTATTGTCTTTAATGCTTAAGTTATTGATTTTCTTATTGTCCTGAAGATCATCAAAAGTGTGTAATTGTGTGATATTTATTTGATAGGTATCTGTTTTGGGATCTTTTGGATTGTCTGACTTAAACCACTTCACTTTCAACTCAGTCGTTGAATTTGGTTCCACTGTTACGTCTTCTGGTTGGGGTGGAAGTGTTTCTATACCTTCTGCAATACAAGCGAGCATTGGTGCCGCATAGTTCATACATGTAAAGTGATCGGTAACTGTGCTTAACGTGAAGTTTCCGACGCAAACTGATAAACACGTGGAGGGAATGTTTTGTCTTTTACAACAGTTTAAGTTATTTCTACCGCCGTTCAAACATCTTGTAATACCCGGCAAATGAGTGAGACATGAATGTAGTGTTTGATGTGGTATCTGATTGCTAACCAGTCCACTCATGTGACAAAAAGTATGACATAAATCAGGCACTCCTTCATTAACACAACAATCGGTGTAATTATGATTCATATCAGAAAATATAGATTCCGTTGACTTTCCATTAGCTTCAGTCGATTCTGATTCGATTACACTTAAAAGTCTTGCGATTTGTTGTTTTGGAGTCGAGTTTACTTCACAGATATAAATACCCCCATCACTCGGTTTAACATTTTCTATCTTTAAGACCCAAACCTCGTGTTCTATAAGTTTATACAAATTTATTTACAAATGATTAACAAATTTGTTTATAATGTTGTTTGGATTTTGATGAGAGGAATACCTGAATGATGTAGGACTGAAAAGCGCGCATCACTTGTAACCATTATATTTCCTGCAGAGATTAAGTTACTCTTTTGTGTATTGTGGTCAGGGTTTATGAATTTAAACAGAACCGTATAATTCTCTTGATTTTCTACTTTACAATCAATATATGCCTCTTCACCCGCGAATATAAGCACTGCCTCTTGTGATGTCTCATTCAAATTAGGAATTCCTTGAGTGTTAAATCATTTCAATGAAATAAGTTTTTAAATATTTTTTATATTCTATAAAATAATCTCATCTTTAGATAAATAATAGATATTTTTTTAAAAGAGAAACTTGAGGTCAATATTCCTATAGTACAGTAGTTATTGAAATAATGTATTCAAACATAAATTTTTAAAATATAAATTAAGGAATTAGGAAGAATTTTGGGTTTAACTGTAATTTTTGCTGATTTAGATAAATGTTTTTCATAGAAAAAACCTTCAGATTATTTATGGTTCTGATGAGTATAAATTGATATCTTCTTCGAATAATTTTTTTAATTGAATTCATTGAAATATATTTTTAAAAATGATAAATTAATGTAAATTTTCTTCGAATTAATTTAAGTCAATTGAAAATTTAAGGCCTGTACTGGTCTGTACTGAGCTATGAAAAAATATAGCAAAACTTGTTATCATTTAATTATTTCGTAATTAAGTCAAAGAAATAATTTTTAGTTGTATTGAATGAATTGCAAAATTTGTGTTTTGAAATGGAAAACACACTAAATATGAAAATTTATTAAATTGTAACAAAACGAAAAGTTCCAGACAATGCATATATTAAAAACTTTAAAATTCAGTAAATTTAGGATGAAATGCAAAAGACATGCAGAAGATATGGTTGAGAAATTTTGAATAGGAGGTGTATCCTCTTAAGTGTTTTGTCATTCATAAAGAAAAATAATAACAATTATTATAAAATTTAGAAAAATTCAATAAAAATTGTTAAAATTTCAAAAAAGTGAGTAAAGAGTTTTTATGGTATAACTAGAATGTCCTAAGCGTTGAAAGCAAAATGTTCAGCTCAAATGATAAACTAGACAACTGACACCCCTAATTTACAAATTAATAACTCCTTTGACGAAAAGTAAACCAGAAGTTTCTTTTATTTTTTGCCGATTAAAGAAAAGTTAAATATATGGAGCGTAAAGTACAGGTAATTAACAAAATCATATTGAAATGTTTATGTAATTATTAGCAAAGTGTCTAAAGTGTGGCAAAGGTTTGACAGGTATACACGATTTGTTGATAATCAAATACTATGACCCAATATCATAACCATAAAAGTAAAATAATTCAATGTCACATACCTTTTGCTCTCTCCAAAAATGAAAACATTAGAAATATTAGAAAAATATATATATTTGTCGTTAACATTGTATTAATGTTTTATTTAGTCATAAATTGAATATCACTTTCAATTTTAAGGTTTTAGAAGAAAAACTGAAATATATTTATGTCCTTGAATTCAGTCCTCTTCCAATTAAATAGAGTAGAGAAGTATCTGAAACAAAGAAAGATGATGTCAAGTAATCAGTCCTTGAATTACATCTAAATTCTTATAATCGAAACTTTGAATTATTTACTAATTGAAAGATTTTGAAAAGTAATTAAAAAACATATTAAAAATTTATTGGTCTTCAAACGCCTGTTATGCGTTAATCGCAGTATTTCTATACAAAGATAATTAACATTGATATTAAAAGTTATAAAGAATAAAACAAAGAATATTGTTGTCAGAGATATTGTTTTATAAAATTTGAAATTTTTCACTTATTAGAACTCCTAATGAAAGTCAAAAGTATTACTTTCTATACTAAATATTAACATTTTTCTGTTATTCTCTTCTGATGTTTATATTAGACTTAGTTTCAAATATTGACAAATATTGATATGCGTTTGCAATTAATGTTTTAAAACCCCAAACGCCAACATCACAGACACTACAAGATTTTAGCACTTATTTTAATAAATGCAAACCTAATTGATATTTGTCTGAATTGAGATTTATTGACTAATTTTTTCACCAAATAATTGATGAATCATTAAAGAAAGCATTGAATAAATGTATCAAATGGTGTGTTTGAAAAAATTGAAAGTATTGAACAAACAAATTGACCCGATTTTAAGTATAAAAATTTTCAAAGTGATAGCTTTTTTTTGTCACTGAAGTCAAAATTAATGTTTGTTCCACAAAAACATTTAAAGTTAATATCAAACCTGTGTTAATGTGGAAATAATAATGTTATTTAACTGAGATTAACGAAAACCTTGTGTACAAACTAATTATCGGATAAGTGACACAATTGTATAGTAACTTAGATTCTAAATACAACACAAACATTAAGTCAAATGAGTTATAGAAAAGGTTAAAATAAAGAGAACTTTTAGAAATTAAGCGAACTTTGAATTGAATTGAGTCTAAAGTTTATGCCACAAAAATTTCCGGATTCAATATCTATTGTAATAATTCTTATATCGATATTTTACGCTTCATTCGACACCCAATGTGTCAATCCTTGATTTGGCACACATTTCACTGGATATTAAATTTGTAATAATAGATAGAAAATTAAATTTTACATAAATTAGATAATTAGCGAAATAAATATTCATTGAAAGTAATTAACTTTATTTGGAAATATGTCTCACATTAAGACATTAAGACATTGCATAACATTCATAATTCACTTGTAATTACAAACGAAAAACAAATGAAAACAACAAAAGGATAGAGAAAGTGGAAAAATTCTTACCGTATTTAAATGAATTCAGTTACGCAACATTTGCAACATCGCCTCTCATAATAAAAAACGTGACTCTGTTTTAAGCATAGAATCAATTTTTACATAACAATAAACTTAACTTTGAATGCTATCCATTCTACAAATGAAGCTAAGAATATGATTGTAAACATAAACACCACAAACAGATTGTGAAGTCTAAGAGTCTGACTAAATAAAAAAGTTTTTTATTGCCATTAGAATAACCGGTTTTGTGGTGTAATGTATGCATGTATGCAATGTTGCCTTCGATTCACGATTCGCTCTCTCAACAACTAATAAAGAATAAGATGGACTTAAGAATATGATATGGGTTTAGTGTATAAGTAACACACTTTACCTTTCATTATAGAGGTATAGAAGAGAACTCAAACACTCTCATCACTTGTCCTTGAATACTCTTTATTTTCCCCCTCTATTTTCCACTCATCCATTCTCTCTCACCTATTCTCTGAAATGTCTAATTTCTATTGTATTGACTTAAATAGCTTTTAGTCAAAATTCAATGCTATTTAAAGCTATTTAAACAAACCATAAATTATTTTTTAAAAATAATACACTAATAATAAATTGAAAATTTTGTTTTAAAAATGCATATTTTGACCCAAAACTATGAAATAAGTATTGGACTTAATGTAATGCAAAAGTGATAGAAAGTTATAGATATTTTAAAATCATTGGAATTTACAATTCATCCTCTAAAACAAAGTTCCAGTAATCACATGAGAAATGACATCTAAAATATAATGCAATACTTTCTCATGTTTAAGAGTACATACCGACCTAAATCACAACATCAACATTCATCACTTACCTCAATATACAAATGGGTAAATAATAAATATTAAGCAGATATTAATGCGATAAAAAAATCTTAACGAATAAACTTTTGATTTTCAATTTAACTCGTTTTTAGTGGTAATGCGATAATAAAATTATTACAAAAACTATATTCACAAGACTTTAAATAATAATAAAAAGACTAAAAGACATGAAAAATGATAAATAAAACAAGAAGTATAACGAGAAGTAAGTCAGATGAGTCTACCATACAATTCTTTAGTACACTAAATGAGTTTATTGTTATAATACGTCGAGTTTACTACTGTACCCTTTAAGTGATAGTATTAAATAAATCAGTGGTTGTGCTACAGGTATTGTATCGCATAACTCACCCGTGAAATATATTCCGGTTTTATTAATACTTTTATTCCTAATAATTAAAGTAATTTTCATTCAATAATGTGTTTAAACTTTTAGGCAATTATTTTCAAAACTATTGGTAAAAATTTCTTTAATTGACATTACATTTGTACAGTTTATCTGCGTTTAGATTGTGGTGATTGTAAACAGTTATTTAAAGCTATCCTTCCCTAAAGCAAACTATTCAATATAATATAAGTTATAATTCAAGGAACAGATTTACATCTAATAACAACTCATCTCATTTTTAAAATTTTTATCTAAAGTCTTGAATTTTAACTTTTACTTAACTGTTATAAGCTTTTTAAAAACATCGGATCACAACCGATACAACCCATATAGCCTTGAGTTGCAATTTATTTCTTTTTTTCTAATTTTATTTAATAAAATCAAATAACTTAAGAAAAAGCACTATATGTTTAACTTATCAAAAACACTTAATAAGAAGACTTTTGATGTCATTTTACGCATCAAAGAGTGATACAGATCAAAATGATTGGCTCAATAGAGCTGTAGAGTTAATGCTATAACAATAAGTTATAATTATATTATAAAAATCTCTTAACTAATTGAAGTTTCGTTGAAGGATAGATTTGACAAAAGAATTTAATTTTTGTTAGAAAAAACTCATCGTTTCGTTCCTATCAATTAAATACAATATAAGAGTCAGGAGTGACTCTCTAACATCAATTAATTTCTCAATAACTTTATATATAATAGTAATTATTAATCTTAAGTACAATTGAAGCTTTCAATCTATTAATAACTTTTGATTTAACATAAAAGTTACATAAAGTATGAAAAGTACTAAATGTTCAATAATTCGATGATTTTCATGTATATCAGTGATATTTTATTGAATATATTATTAGAGACTTGCAT
>JAQGCF010000257.1:0-11666 GCA_034699405.1 Hermanniella punctulata | reverse complement strand
TTTTACGAGCAATGCTTAATAAAAACCTTACCGCTAGCGCATAGAATATAATGAAACAATAAATTGATTAATGATTATTTGGTGGGATTGGTCAGAGTCTTATCTAACATCCTCTGATGAATGTTAGGACCTTGTTTTAACGACCTATTATGTACTTTATTATGTATTATGATTTTTTTCGTGTACTGTTATAATAAAAAATAATAAAATTGAAAAAATATATTATTTGAAAGCAAAAGTGAAAATACTAAACAGTGTTCGGTTTGACTAACCATTCATACAATCACGAAAAAAATAATTAATGAAAAACAAAATTTTCAGTATTTGTTCGCTTTCTTTGCATAAAAATTATTTGACTACAAATACAGATGTATTTTATTTGCTGTAAGACTGCCTATGCTTTTGTTAAAACTTGTCTTTGACTGTCAAAACTTTGAGATTAATTAATTTTATGCGTAAATAACATACAATTTCCGAATCACATTTGAGAGTAATTTTTTCATTTTAGTCAAACTATTGGAAGTCATTAGAGATAAAAGAGAAGTGAAGAGAATAGAGAACACATTGGAAAACATTGCAATTTTAAGTATATGATTGAACTTTTCCAATGCAAACCATATAATTGAATAGTTTTGATTATTTTTGCAATTCTTTGCATTTTTTATGCAAACTCAGGTTTCGTGTAATAGCAATGGTGTGAACGCGTGACACAATACCATCACAAATGAAACCATATCTAAATAGCATAGTTGAGGAACTATTGTTGAATAGTAAGTGTATTGTTGTGGTTACACCTCCCCGAACAGGCATCCCTTATGGATGTCACGATAACAATAGAGTTAGCAGAGACTCGTGAACATACATTGTTGAATATTCAGTACATTGGTATTGATGTATTGGTTACGACCTGTGATTACTAGCAATGCACTTATGCCATAAACAAGTATTTTACAGTTTCTTCAGAATTATTGTTTATTTGTTTATATCAATTAATTGTGATTTTGTGTTTCAAATAATAGATATAATTTGTTTATTTAAGTTTAATTAATTCAGAAATTTATTCAAAATATTAATTGAATTTAATAATAGATTTTATTTGAATATTAAAAATATTTTATTTCCACAAATTATTTTAATAAAATAATTTATTTAAGACTTTAAAAGTTTGATTGAGTATATGAAAAAGTTTGTCCAAACTTACAATATGTAAAGATTGTAACCCATTTTATCGTACAGTTGTAAAGTGGAAGCATTAGGGCGGAGATCGACGTAATATGTGACGTGATTTAAAATCCAATGACATGTCTATCTTCAAAATTTTAATACAAATCTCCGCCTTAATTCCCTCACCCTTACAACAGTATTATAATTCTTATTGTAACCCTATTCCTATACCGCTATCATATTTATTGGCGTTCATTGAATGGGAGGCACTAAAGATGTTGAGTAAAAATTACGTCAAATAATAAAAAGAAAACTGTGTTTAATATAAAGCGAAGGATAATATATAAGTGCTCAGTAGTAACGTAATTATCGTAGTATAGCGTATGAGTACGCCTTCATTACGTACACAGAACAGACGTGATGTTATGATAGGCCTGTTGGGTATCACGTGATCTCATTGTCTGGCAGTGCGAGAACATCGCTTCACTATTAGTATTTCATTTGGATTTGTACTTCGCTTGAGTTCAAACCATAACAACTAATCGACTCTAAACTAAACCAAACTTAGTTTTGCCGGTTTAGTCGCATGTTCTCCAATAAACAAACTATCGGTACACTAGAGTACAGTATAATTATAGTAAACTACTATCAGTTAATTTTGGTATTTGGTATGAGATAATGCCAGATATATTGGTAGTGGTATTCAGTGATCGCATCATTTGTTAATCATTTGAAAGTTTTGTTTTGAACGACATTTCAATTATATTTAGTATTGAAATAAAGTTATGGAAAATATTTGAAATTAATGTTTAGAGAAATTGTCGAAACAGTGAAGCAATGCATTGGAGTGCGACTGAGTGTGTGATATAGATATGCATATAAGTAATGGACAACAATATGCACAATCCTAATAGTGATCCATCGACACAATCAGGTGCTTCGGCTGCGGCCGCTGCAGCTCATCGTTGGTATACAGACGGTGGGCCTCGTATGGAAGCCACGGGCAATATGTTAGTTCCCGACGATATGGACGTATTCTTCCACTCCATGAGTGATGGAAGTGGTAATCATGTGAATCCGGCAACTTATTACGCCAGTCCTGCAGCTGCCAGAGCTGCAGCAGTGCACAGCTATCGCCCGTCACCACACGGTAAGCATTACTTTAAGACCATAATTACCGATGGTTTGCATGTGGGCTAATGGGGTTCCAATGGTTCCAATTAATTGAAGGTAAAAGTAAAGCCATTCTAATGGATGTAATACTTTGTTTGATAACGTCTGCGAATTAGCATTGAGTTGAGGCTTATCTACAAAACGCAGTCATGCGGTGACTATTAAAAAAAGTTTATAACAAATGCAGACATCAGTTGGAAATGACTCCTGAGATTGACATTAAAGACTCGCTTATCTCTCTGTTGTATCACTTATTTAATAGCAAACACTGTGTACTTCTGTACTCTTTTTCATTTTAATATTACTACTCTGTTCACTACATTACTACACTGTACAACTACTTGTGCCAAAAACAAAATTAGCTTATGTTGCCATTAACTCGAGTCCGGTATATCACATATAGGATTAACTCTACAATTGTCTGCTTCACAATAACTTATTTCATTATACGAGAGATGAGTTATTGAGTTATTTTTCGTTATTCTCTTCATTCAAACATTCGATCGTTTTTTGTTAGTTTTGTGAATAAGTATTAATAAGACATAATAAGACATTCAAAGTTGAAACACACATAAGAATAATAGCGATTTTGGGGCGTATGGCATATGCCTGTGCCGTCAATTCACTTTTGATTTGATGGCTATTATAGTGGAAATAGTAGTGCAATATTGTTTTGTTGGCATTGATGGCAATCCCTTCATAGTGTTTAACGTCGATCACATGTAGTACCAAATGAATGACAACCATAAATTAAATATAACACCAAACTTACCAGAGTTTGTAATGATCACAAGCGGTCAATCATTAAATAGCTGTATATAAACTGTTTGTTTTGTATGTTTGTCAGACTAAACGTACTCATTATGGATACCATATCTCATATTGTATTACTCTCTACTTTAGGTTTAATCGAATCATTTTCGAGTTAAGCTTCAAAAGTAGGTTCTCTGGACTCAAAACTCTTGCATTTTGTTATCGCAATATTTTAAATGTATATATATTTTGATTAGATATCTATCTATTATATAACCATAAGTTGATTGTATCACAAGATTTAAAGCCTAATAAGAGTGAACTGAACCGAACTCCAGTGCAAAATTGACATTGAGTTGTGTTTATGCACTTCTTTGAGTCGTTTACGTTCAAAATAAAACAGATCTATGTTTTACATTCATATTAAACATAATATAGTATAACATTAAGTTAGTGTAGAGATAGAAATGGAGTTCAAAATATTTTTCAGTTATATAACAGCATAACAGCAATTGCGCTAATTTGGGAGAAGAGAACACAAGAGAAATCATAATTCACGCCAATATCTAATATATTTAAACACCGATTCAAATAAGTTAAGGTCTAAGGGCTGGAGAACTGTCAAAATCACTTGAAATGCTAAAAACCAGATCTCTCTTCTCAAGAGGAGAATGAGAATGAGTAGGAGAGCGAGAGAGAGAGAGAGAGAGAGAGAGAGACGCATATAAATTAGATTTTGCACACATTTGAAAGCATTTTACAATTTTCCGGTCGAGTTATGAGAAGAAAATATACTCAAGTTATACAGTATTATATGTCTAACAGTACAGGACGTTTTAAATTGTGTGTGTAGTAGTGCCCACTATCCCATATATGGGCCACACGCCGTATATCACACACTGAGCGCCCAACAGATTCTTCTTCTTTAATACCATATCTCAGAGCATTTTCCTCTTTTATGACTTTTAAATCTTGTATTAAAACGTATAATATTTTAGAAAAAAAACTTTTTAACCTAAAAACTGCTCTTCTTTTCCATAAGGAACTTGACTTGTTTGACACCAAAACAGATTAAACTTATATATAATTACCATTTTTTATCACTCTTTATGGTTTAGTACGAAACTAAATCAAAGAGTGAAGTGAAGTGAACTAATTTATATTTTTATTTTAAATTATATTTTCATTTCGAGTTTTTAATAGATTTTTTCTTTAAATGTTTTTTTAATAGATTTGTTCCAATAATTTTTACACTTTACTTATACTTATCTGAGTCTCCGGTCTCTCTATTTACAGCATTATTTGCCAATTATGTGATATTTATAAACAATTAATTATAATTTACGGCTCAAATCAATGACACTTTGATTATCTAACTGTGAATAATAGGTTATTATTTCTTAAGGGAAACAAAATATTTGATTTGTTTTAATAATTCCAAACATTATTGCAATGATTAGCCATAAGAGCCATGAGAGCCATCAAAGCCTTGAAATGCTATCTAAATATATGAATAGAACATAACATAAAATATAAAACTAATTAATTGATTCGATTGCTTCCAAATGTACAGCACGTGTCACCAGTGGTCAAGTATGTCGGCCTCATTTTCATAGCCCTTTACATCCGTGGATCTCAGCGGACGCGAAGCCCCCAATGGTGCCCCACCCCGCGCACCACAGTCACAGCCACTTGGCTGGTCCGAGTTGGTGTTCGCCGTTCGGGTCGTCGAAGGCCTCGATGTCACATCATGCAAGTCCGCCAGGCATGGGTGTAGCACATGCTCCTTCTGCACCCTCCCATTCTAGTCCGCATTTGTTTAGCTTTCCTCCTACACCACCTAAAGATGCGACTCCGGATAACGTATCTGGATCTGCACCTGGCAATACAGGTCCAGCTCCAGGTTCGATATCGGGCTCTGCGACCAATGAGTTTGGTAGTGCCAGCAGCAGCAGTAGCAGCACCAATGCCATAGCATGCAGCTCAGTCGGATCAGACACGTTATCCACTACTGCAGCCGAAATGAAGCCGTATTACGTGAACGCAGCGACACATCACAATATGATAACCACATTGGGCTCAGCCTTATCTAACTGCTCGAGTAGCAAACCCAGAGAAGGTACTGCAAACTTTTCCTCAACCATAAATCAAAGCGCACATTATCACTCTTCTTCAATAAACCCCTACTACCCCGCACACTATGTACCGTCGAGCTCAGGCCCGCCGACATCCACAGGCGAACTTACCGCTAGTTCTCCATATGGATTTCCCCATCATTCACACCATAGCGCCTCGTCTTTGCTTAGTGCTAAATCCATACAGAGCAGCGGTACGCCCTCATCAAACAAACAGAGGACTAAAGGAAGGTCCAGCGCCGGTAAGCGCATCAAATACAACAAACCATTCTCTCAAGTCTTTCGCAAAATAACAAACTTTCAAATTAACAAAAAGTGTCAAAATTTCTAACATTTTTCCAAATCTAACAATAATTTTATTAATAATATTAATAATAATAATATGATATAAGCGCTCAAAAAATTCCGGGCATTTACTATAACTCTGGTATTTCGGGTCCTGAAGCGAATCCGGTATAATCGGGTTAATTCGGGTCAATGAGAATAGTGGGCTCTCTATACTAAACATAACTTTATTGTTTGCTTATATGAAATATTGTTTATTTTGAAATGTATTGCAGACTATATATTAAAACTGGTTTTAATTATTATTTAACTAAAATTAATTAGAATGTAAAGAATTGAGTGTAAAAATTATGTCATATTTCATTAACCCCTTTCATTAAAGGAGTGAAAAATTAGTGAAAAAATAATTGATTTCCATATATTAAGTCAAAACGAAAAATTGAAAACTTTGATAAAAAGGCAGAGAATTATTAATTAAATAGTTTTGAAGTCATAGTGGGAAACAGTCTCGGAAAGGGGGGAAAGAAAGCGTACAGGAAAGTGAAGAGACAAAAAGTAGCTGTTGTTCTAAGCGGAAAACAATAACTGAGTAGCAGTGAGGCAAATAGAGCCAAAAGAAGGACTTGGACTAAGTATTTGTTGCCAGTGTTGCCAGGATGGGTGTTGTTCGCCAGATAGTGATGTGTCAATCAAAATGAGCTAAATTTAAATTTCATTATAAATTAGACCTTTGCTGAAGAAAATCATTGTAATAAACATAAGTATGAAATCAATCAGTTATCTATGAATGACATCCAATTGTTATTAATAATAGTGTCATTTACCTGATATCACGTATGTGTGCTCATGCATTGTGTGGTAGGTATATAACAATTAATAACTTTTATGGTCACGTTTATTACTATTTACGCGCCATAAACTATAAAAGGATGAAAAAATATTTTCATAATCATAAAGGATGTGATGAACTAAAAATGAAATATCTCTCTACTACTACTACTACTACTACTACTACCACACTACGACTGCTATGCCTTCACAAAGTGATGGACATTCACTATCTATACATAAAAAGTTAGAACTGAGAGCTTTAAAGAGTGCAAATCTGTATATAAATAAACAAAATATGTTTTAAAAGGAAAAAACTGTTGAGTTTAAGATTCTTAATGAGTTTGTATTTGAGTTGAGCCACAATTGTTTGCATATTTTACTTTATGTCAATCTTCACATTAAATAAAAGGAGTTTTGCCATAACATCAAAACCAACAAATACAACAAAAGTCTATAGTATTTAAAACAGTTGAGCGCCCTTTAAGTCCCTCGCGCTTCATATACTCATTATATGAACATTTGAACCAACAGAGAATCCTTTAAATTTATTGAAGTGAAAGTGCTTTTGATGTATGTCTGCCAGTATTTGCAGAAGATATGCATGAAATCGAATCGCTTCACATTTCTAGCATTTTCGCTCTTGTAGTCCAAGAATTTTAAAAAGAAAGTTCGCTTAAGTTCGGTGCAATATTTGCTGCAATCACATCACATACTCCTCTCCGCGCTATGCAATTATGTGTAGCGTTGCTTTCCTTCCCTATCCTTTTCATAACCTCTTCCATTGTCTTAGAGTTTGTTTTATTATTTATGACTTTTTGCCAATTGATTCCAATTGAAAGTTCAAGACTTACTAAATATATAATTTTCTCCATTCACTAGAAGGTCGGGAGTGCGTCAATTGTGGTGCGACCTCTACACCACTTTGGAGAAGAGACGGCACCGGACATTACTTATGTAACGCTTGCGGTCTCTACCATAAGATGAATGGTCAGAACAGGCCTCTCATCAAACCTAAACGAAGACTTGTAAGTATTGCAAACGCTTTCAATTTAAACAAATATTAGTTAAATATTTGTTGGAAATAATTGAGTTTCAATCATACAATCATACACTCCATTCAAAGCATACAATCCATTGACTCGATTGGGCAAACATTTTCACATTTATTACATATTTAATTCTTAATCATATTATACAACCCGTCTTGAGATCACGATATTTCGTTACGCGAGAGGTGGTAATTACATACCATTTAACATTTCAAAGAATGCTTTCGGGCCTTACATTGCATTATGTTTACAGAATCGGTACTCAAAGTGTAGCCATAATATGGCGTATAATAACCATAAATATACTATTTTTTACGAAAAAAAGTTAAGATTTGAGTTTAGAATAATAGTAGAGAATGTGAATGAATGTACTGCCCAATAGATCATCCTAACACTGTATAGAAACACCCAAACTTCATTAGGTTTCCTGCTTTTGCTAACGAGCTTTTGTTGTTAACCCGCTTCAAATATATGTGTTTGAGTTGTCTGAGTCGTGAAACACGCTATACTCATATTAATTACACTCTTATGGTCAGTAACACCAACTCCTAAGTAAAAAACCGAGAGAGAGGGAGAGGGAGGGTGAGAGAGATTGGAGAGAGACAGACTTCGTGCCCTCACTGTATAATCACTTCTTACCGGCGATGAGAAGCGAGAATAAACGCGTTGACGTCCGTGCAAACTGATTGCTGCATAAAAACTATGAGTTACTGTACCTGATTTGCCCTAATTTAGAGTCAACTTAGAGTCAAATCTAGATTGAAATTAAGTTTTTAATCATATTGGAAGTGAATTAATGGAATTTCAAATGCAATATCTGTTAAATTTTTGCTTTAAGTGTTCTAAATCAAGAATATTAATCCTTAAGGCAATGAAAAACTACATTTGATAGCAATATATCGCTACCGCTCTCTCAACTTAAAACTACCATTTTTTCATATTAAGCCCAGCTTTTAAAAAGGTTTATCGTTTTTACAGTATTTTGGACTCTTATCACAACAAAATCACATATTATATGTGCTAAGAATGCTAATCAATGAGACCCTATGATTGCAATACTATCCCTAACTTTAATTATGCCATTCATGTATTGATTAATAAATAAAAAAAATTCGAGCTCTCATTTAAAGTGATAGAAGTTTACTTGAAATGATGAGATTTATAACATCTACAGTGTTTGAAAAATTAAATGCATTGAATTGCAATTTATGCTCTCAGACTAAATTACCTCTAGTTATATAAAGAGGAGAAATTTGCGTTCGAGCCATAGATAACCCTTTTTTCGATTCAAATAAAACAAACACTAAACGGCACAACACATTAAATGTGTATTTAATGTCAAAGTGGTTAGTTTTTATTACACCTTTAGTATCTAATTGTACAAACAAATAACAAAAATTCTTTAAGCTTTCTATTTATTTAATTATTTTTTATATTTGTTTTTACAAAATAACTCTTAAGTCGATATATTTTTTCTTAGAGCTCGAAAGATATTTATAATTTTTTTGTTTTGTTTGATTTTTTTCATGTTTTCCGAATTGAAAAAATAAACTTAACTATAAAAAAAACTGGTTATATGTTAGCCAAAACCCTAAGTCATTATTAAAGTGTGTGTATTTAAGATATGGTATAACTTATTGAGTATTTTTTATCTCAAATCATATTTAACTGATAAATATTTTCGATAAATATGATGAAAGACTGACTCAAAAAAGTATTAATATTTTACAGTATTTTATTATGAATTATAATTTTAAAATTGTTAATTAAAATATAATAATAATAAATTTAATCAATAATGAGAGCTAATTATAATTGCAATAAAAGTTTTACTTTCAATGTAAGACTCTTTCAATGAAACTATTTTCTAGTTTTTTAATTTGGCCATTGATTAGGACAGAGATAACATTAATTAGAATTATTTATTATTTTTTAATTTAAATTAATAAAGAGATTTTTGCTGATCGACACAATAAAGTCAACCCAATTAACTGTAAAAGTTTAAATTGAATTTTTAAAAGAGTTTTATTACTATGTGTTGGGCTTTATCTAATCTCATTGTACATAACGTCTAATTATTTAATTCTCGACTAATTATTTAAATATTTGTTGATTACATGATATACAATGAATTGATAAGAAATATAAATAGAAATGATTAGTGCACTTGAAAGTGATGGGTAGATGAAAAGTTGGTGGCATTTCCTGCTTTTTACTAAAAATTGATTCGTTCGACAAAATAATAAGTTAACAGACATTCAATTAAAATGGATTTAATATTTTCTGTCAACAAAATAGATGTTTATATGAAGTAATGATTTGAATGATATGATAGCATAGGTATTGTTTGGAGGTTTGAGAGAGATTCGAGAATTTTAGGATTTATGGATGAAGAGGGAAAAGAAAGGAGGGGATCCAAGATTCGTGAGGCAGTTCAAACGTGAACAGCGGTTTTGGCTAATTTTTCTGCACTGCACACCTGATGATATAACAAATGGGATGATCGTGAGCTCCCAACACGGCCCCTGTAGCCATGCCATAGTACTCTCTGGTCGCGCAATCTTAGCGAAATTTAAGTTACGGGAATCATATCCTGGTTTTGGTTGTTTGTCATATTAATTGCTCCCATTGTTTACATTAATAATTTTCATATATACTTATATTGATATATACCTTATATTTATATTTGTTAAAATTGTTACCCAATCAGACTTAATGACAAGTTTGGTCTCAATAGTACCACAACTGAGAGTTTTATTTAATGACTTAAGAGAACATTCAGAGAAATGAAATGCTATTAGAAATTATCATCTCTTAGATTATGCGTTAAAGAATATCTTACTCGATCTCTCAGCACTAGATTACTGGTATTTGGTATAGGGTCAAGGCTGGGGTAATTTTTTTCATACCGCTATAAATCAGAGGCTCTTTAATGGGGGGCACAGATGAGCTATAGTTTTGATGTAAACGAGTGAATGCCTTCAATAGATGACACAAAGGTTAAAAATAAGTATTATATTACGCCATCAATATATGGAAAACAGTAGAGTTTGCATTAAATGGGCTCTATTTTAAGAGATGGAACAGGAGTTACAGGAGTTACGCAAAAACATTTTTTTAATGGTTCATCGCATGTGATTCAATCATACGAAATGTTGATCTCAAATATTTGTGTGTAGAGTAAAGCTCATTGTTTTCTGTATACTATACCAACCATCAAACACACATACATAGAGTGCATACCAGTGCAAAGAAGTTTCTGTTCTCATATTAAATATTAGTGTTTAGCGCATAAATTAAAATTTGAAAAAGCAATGGAAACCATTTGGGTATTATTTTTTGAATGCAATCACAATTACTCTCTATTCTGTCAGTACTACAATAGAACAAAGCATTTTCTTAGACAGTCAGTAATTTACGCAAAAAACAATTTAGTGATTGCTATAGTATTTAATTGAATTGAGTAAAGTTTTGACATTTGGTGCATAGAATCATAAAATAATTATGAGAAACAGTAGATTCGGTACTGTTTGGTACTCTTCGTTGCGTTGAGAAACTATTTGAGTTTAAGCTGTTTTCAACATTTCTGGAATATATGATACGACAAATGAAATGCTATATTAGTAGAGAATAAAATTTTGATTGTGATTACACAACCTTGAAGTTCAAATGAGAGTTATATCAAATGGTTGTGCGCACAGCATAGTACAGTATAGCAAAGTATAGTAGTTTTTAATGGCCATATTATGGCAATGAGTTCGTCAGCTCTCATCTCACTATCGATGACAGATTACTAAAAAACTAAACAAAACTAAACAGATCTATAAAGTGATAGAAGTGATAGAATGAAAGCTTTGATGGTTTGATGGCCTCGAGTCACGCCTCTAATGCCTCTCCTATCGTAATCTCAACCAATTTTAAACACTTATGGGTCAGTGGGATAAACATTGGGCATTAGTTAAACACTTAAATTATGACATTTATGACAATCAATACATTATCACAAATTACCGAAACATTATCACAATTTAAAACACGAAAAAATGAGACAAATTTGCGCTAATTATTCACTTTTGCCTAATATTCAAATATTTGAGTAATTTTTCTTGTTTTGCTTGTCTTGTATAGTCTGCTGCTCGACGCGCTGGGACCAGTTGTGCCAATTGTAAAACAACCACTACGACATTATGGCGCCGCAATCATAACGGAGAGCCCGTATGCAATGCATGTGGTCTTTACTACAAACTCCATAATGTAAGTGAGATCTCTTTCCTTA
>JAQGCF010000256.1:0-11667 GCA_034699405.1 Hermanniella punctulata | reverse complement strand
AAGAAAATTTTTCTCTTTAATAAATCTAAAATCAAATACATATCAAGTGCTATATCAGTGTTATGGCTAAACAAAGTTTTAAAAACTTTAACTTCAAGTGCCTCGCAATGCCTAAGTTAAATGAATTAGGTAAAACCCCTTATAACTATCGGTTAAAATCTGCTCGATCAAAATTTTAATATACCAAGTACTTTTTCAAATGGAAAATTAGATTTGAGGAATAATTGGGTTTTTTTAATTTAAAAATTACTGGAGTAGATGGATGGGTAAATTGCACATATGTAGAAAAAATAATTTGTCAAAAATACCAACAATTTTATGATAGAAGTTGTGCTCAGGAACATTGCTTTACAATGAGTATAGCTGCTAAATATATGCTTTAAATTTTACAGTAAGTTAGTAGTACATGCAAAATATTTGTATAAAAATCAATTCTAAATAGTTTCTGTGATTCTCGGCTTATATTTATTGCAATTTTTGGCTCTTTTGTAAAAAAGTTTGAGTAGGGCTGGTATACCAGTATACTTTAAAAGTTGAACGAATATAAAGTTAACTTTGAATGACTACTTAAAATCAATATAAGTAGAGTAGAGTTGGTTTAGTTCCTGTTTGGCAAATATCTGATATTTGGACATTCAAAGAGCAGATATGAACATCATCTCAGACCACATCCTTTCATTTGAGCCGAGTTTAAGAAACTTAAGTAATATATAGATATTGAGGTTTTATATATATTTTATTGAATGATTCGAATGCAAAAATGAAACTTAAATGTTTTCATTTGAATCAAAGAATTGCGGTACGAATTCTTACTGAAAGCAGTTGTAGGATTGAAATTTGCGATATGAACTCTTGTTGAACGCACCCCTCAACATAAAGCATGCAATGAATTTCGACAGCTGTAAGATATTTCTAAAACATACGAACTCTAAGACATCTCAAATTTATAAGACACCAAAAAACATCTGTTCTATTGTTTAAAACTATTTGCTTAAAAACTTTAATACCAAACAAATGGAGAAACTCTTGGAATAAGAGAAGTCGTTTTGATTTCATATTCAAATGCAATTGATTTAGAGTTTTAAACATTACTATTAATATACGGTAGTATTTGAATGATAAGTATTTGGAGTTATCCAAAAATGATATGAAAGACATTATCTTAAATTTTGGCACTCGTTCACATTGAAGTAAAAAATTCCTGCACTCAAAACGCAATTTTAGTATTACTTCCGCTAATAATTATTAAAGAATTTATTATTAACCAGAGATAGAAATGCGATTCAATGATAATCATATCATATCCTCAATTAAAAAATGCTTTAATTAATATGAATTTATTCGATAGAAAAATTGTTTGTTTTCTAATTATTACTATTTTTGTCTATAATTTTAATTTCAATGATTAAATGAATAAATAATAACAGGTTTGAAAAGTTCTAAACAAGAAATCAAACAATTAGTTTCCATCAAATCAGACTAATTGGAAAGAAAACAAAATTGATGTTACTGTACACCAGACTAAGTTTACACCACTGCTTAATATTTGTAAACACTATATAAATACTGTAAATACTGATAAAAATAAATTAAAAGAATTTTTGTTAATTATTAAATCTAATAAATAATCATAAATTCATTAATCATTTGGACATTGAGTTCACAAATAAAATATATTTATTCCGTATTTTTAGTCTACAAATCACGACTTTCTGTACGAAAATAAAAATGAATTTAAAAAACTTGTGGTTCATATAACTCGTTCATAAGTTTAGTGCAGTCGTGAAACTTCTAAATTAATCACACAGTAGTATTAGACAATCGATTATTTTTCGTAATCTGACCTCAGTTACCTGATAGTAGTGAAAATAATCAACATTAAATGTCCACTACAGTGAAGTCCACTACATATTTTCTAAGAAAACTTAATAACTTCGTTGGAATTCATTGTTTATCAGATATTAATATCAATTTCATCAAAGAGTGGATAAAAGATAATTTTTTTTATTAGGATTAGAGTTAGTTTAAATACAAGTAATTACTTTAATCTACACATTGAGGAAAAAAAGTTCATCAAATGATTTAGGGATAAAAATATATTTAATTTTCTAAGAGCTCATTAAATACACAATGTGTTTGCAAATGAGTGTCCAATTTATAAGAATTATAATAGAGGAGGAAATAATTACAAATTTCTATAGGCGTGCAATCCAGGGATCTGGTGGACACAGTATAGCAACACGTTTGGGCTCATCAGTGATTGTCATTACTTTTTTTTATTATAATGAACGAGTAATTTGAATGCGGAAGCATTTCTTTCAAGTTTAAGCCCATATAAACAGTATTATTATGTTATCGTTGTTTGCTTTTGTAAAAATATTCATTAATTAAATTTTTGTTTTAAACTATAAAAAATTTAAAACACAACACCTATACTATACCTATAATTAAGCTCTTAAGATAATTATATCATTACTTTATATGTTTTTTGCATTGAATTAAATGTTTTTTTCATGAGTTAAATATATCTTTTCTGAGTGTCGAGTAATTTATTGGCTTTAATTGTAAAACCCATACGAGAAAATCCTACACTCAGGACAACAATATTTACCCAATTGTCTGAATAATTACATTAGTTTTTATTCGCCTTCGGATGCGCTCAATCGCCCCATAATTTGCTTTATTAACCATAACATAACATAATAGCAATAATACCAATAATTTCCATATTAACCGTTCGCGTAATTCACATCACTTCAAACCATTTATTACTAATTATTAGTATTTATTATTTATATCATACGATAAAACATAACGAACTGAGAAATGGATTCATAATTAAAACATTTGAAACACTTTATATTTTAGTTTTGGTATTTAATAACCGAAATATTTGTATCTTTTCATTGCTAGCCATCGGTGAAAACGAATGTATGCAATGAGTGCAAAGTTGACATTGATTTGACTCAATTAACTTTTAACAGTGTAAACAACTTTTGATATAAATATCGAAAGTTTTTTCTGTTTTACTTTATTAACACTCATTAAAAATGATTAATTTTTTAATCTTATCTCACAATTAGTTTTTGAGAAATTATTACATATTTTTAAATTTGAAAAAATCTGTGCAAATGTTAAGCTCTAATAAACTTTAAATTAATTAAAAAGTTTTTGTAGAAATTTATTTAGAGTTAAATTAAATTATTGTTTATTTATAGTTAATGAGTTCAATGTAAAGGTTTTCCTAATTTAGTAAAATTTAAATTCAATTCAATTCAATTTCTGTATAATTAAATATTTTATTACTATATTAACGAAAAATATCAATATTTATAAACTTTATTCTATAAATGGATTATAAATTAATAAATAAAATAAATTTATACAATAAAAACAATCAATAATTAGATAATAATATTTTAAAATATCACTTAATTGACTCACTTTTTGTTTTCCTGCCTCTAATTTCTTATGTCTTTCTTCATCCATAATACAATGAAATGAGAAATTTATATATGATATCACTTAATGTGTCATAAATTAGATTAAAATTTATATAAATATGTATTTAAAATACAATTAAATTAAATAATAAAATAATTTTTAAAATTTATGAAATGTATGAATAAAAATACGGAGCGTTTCATAAAATTACATTAAATTTCTCAGAGCTTAAGTTATGGACTTATGGAGACATTCGTATTATAGTTTCTGTTTTGGATACACTCATCACGTGATTAATGAGTTTAACCAATAGAAGTGTTGCGGTTGTAAACATTAACGTGATATTCATCTCCGAGTTTACAATAAGTTGGTATTAATTTGCTTAACAAGTATTCAATTATGTAATCATTACTTTATTTTAATAAAGACATTAAAATTTAGTTATGTTTTAATTATATTATTAATCAGTAATTAAGTGATTAAATATCAATTGATTTGTTGTTTGTTTTAATAATGAAATCTATTTTTTGAAATAAGTTGAACTCATTTCTTGTAATTTGCATTTAATTGTATAATTTAGTGACGAAATGATTGTAACAAAAATTAGTAAAAACTCCAAAATTGTAAGTTTTATATTAAACGCATTTTCTTTGATTTTTATACATTTGGTTTTAATTACAGTTAATTTCTTCACTATATTGTCGTCATTTGAGTTCATTGAGAGATGAATGGAGAATATTGGCATCAAAACAGATGAGAGGCAAAGATCCGAATCAATTGATTTGGAAGACAAACGAAGGAATTGATGTAAAACCCATTTATTTAGCAAATGATGTGAACGAACGCATTGGTCACGAAATATCGGGAAAGTTTCCGTTCACTCGCGGGCCATACGCCACTATGTATACGCAGAAACCCTGGACTATAAGACAGTACGGAGGGTTCAGTACTGTAGAGGACAGCAATAAGTTCTATAAGGAAAATATAGCCGCCGGTCAACAGGGATTGTCCGTTGCTTTTGATTTGGCCACACATCGGGGTTATGATAGCGATGACATTCGAGTGCAGGGAGACGTTGGAATGGCTGGAGTGGCCATCGATTCGGTGGAGGATATGAAGGTATTGTTTAATGAAATAGATTTGAGTCAAATATCAGTTTCGATGACAATGAATGGCGCAGTGATTCCAGTTATGGCTATGTTTATTGTGGCCGCAGAAGAGTCGGGTGTACCACAAAAACAACTTTCGGGAACCATTCAAAACGATATACTCAAAGAGTTTATGGTTAGAAACACATATATATATCCGCCCAACCATTCCATGAGAATAATTGGAGATATATTTTCCTATGTGTCCAAAAATATGCCTAAATTCAACTCTATATCAATATCCGGATACCACATGCAAGAGGCCGGCGCTACGGCTGTGCTCGAACTCGCCTTCACGATAGCCGATGGTCTCGAGTATTGTCGAACAGGAATAAAGTCTGGTCTGACTATTGACGAGTTCGCGCCCAGACTTTCATTCTTTTGGGGAATTGGAATGAATTTCTTTATGGAAATCGCGAAAATGAGAGCCGCGAGAAGACTATGGGCTGATCTCATCAAAGAGTACTTCAATCCAAAGGATATCAAGTCATGTATGTTAAGAACTCACTGTCAAACTTCTGGATGGTCTCAGACAGAACAGGACCCCTACAATAATATTGTTCGAACTACCATTGAAGCCATGGCCGCTGTTTTTGGTGGAACGCAATCACTTCACACAAATTCTTTTGACGAGGCGTTAGCCCTCCCCTCAAGATTTAGTGCAAGAATTGCCAGAAATACTCAAATTATTCTTCAGGAGGAAACAGGTATACCAAAAGTGATTGACCCCTGGGGTGGCTCTTATATGATGGAAGCTTTAACCGATGAGGTATACAAAGAAGCAAAAATTTTGATCAATGAAGTCGAAGCTATGGGAGGTATGGCTAAAGCAGTGGCTGAAGGAATGCCAAAATTAAAGATAGAGGAGTGCGCGGCACAGAAACAGGCGGCCATTGATAGCTGTAGGGAAGTGATTGTTGGCGTCAATAAATATAGACTTGAAAAGGAAGAACCGGTGGATGTATTAGTGGTCGATAACAAAGCGGTTCGCGAAACACAAATCGACAAAATTAATAAAATTAAAGCGAATAGAAATTCAGATGAAGTAAACAGACTTTTGGAGGAATTGACAAAAGCAGCGCAAACTAATGGAAACGTTTTGGCAAAAGCTGTTGAGTGCGCAAAATGTCGCGCAACTCTCGGAGAGATATCACTTGCAATGGAGAAAACTTTCGGTCGTTATGTGGCCGCAGACCGACTCGTGAGCGGCGCATACTTTTCCGCGTATTCGGATTTGGATGAACTTAAAAGAGTTCAAAATAAGGTCAAAGAATTTGAAAATATTGAAGGAAGACGTCCCAGGATTCTGGTGGCAAAGATGGGTCAGGACGGACACGACAGGGGGGCTAAAGTGATCGCTACTGGTTTTGCAGACGTTGGCTTTGATGTTGATTTGGGACCTCTATTCCAAACACCTGAAGAAGTGGCACAACAAGCCATAGATGCAGACGTTCATTGTGTAGGCGTCAGTAGTCAGGCCGCAGGTCACCGGACTCTCGTTCCTCTTCTTTCAGAATCTCTCCAAAAGATGGGCCGACCGTAAGATATCGTACTTTACTATAAAACTAACATTTATTAAACTTTTATTTTCAAAGGGATATAAAAATAGTTGTCGGAGGAGTTATACCCCCTCAAGATTACCAATTTTTGTACGACAACGGAGCCGCTGCTATTTTTGGACCCGGTATGCATTATATCCTATATTTAATTGTCGGAAAAGTAATCAATAATTTATTTATTAATTATAGGCACTCGAATTCCTACCGCCGCTCTTAATGTTCTCGAGGTTTTACAAAGTGTTCAAAATACTAAACAGAGTCAGTTGAACTAAATTACTGGCATTTGAAGTCTTCTAATTGTTAGTTATTTTAGAGCTTTTATTAAATACGAAGAAATGAATTATTTTTAGTTAATATTTGTTAAAATTTTTGTTACTTTTTGTTAAAAAATTTGTTAAAATAAATGAAAATAAAGATTAGATTTATATTACAATTGTTTAATATTTAAAGAAAACAAATAAATTGTATTTTAAAGCTTTTAAAATTCATTTTTAAATATATAATACATTAATTTGATTCTGTGTCAGTACTATTGCACTGATATCTAAAAAACATTTTTATAAATAAATGACAAAATTGTTTATTAATTAAAAGTTAGAATATATTTATTAATTAAAATTAAAATAAAATTTCATTTAAAACAATCGACTCAACGGTTTTGTTGAGATTATTAATTATCGATAATTTCTGTAATGAAAAGATTGTTAATTAAATTACTTTCAAATCAAATATAAGTTATGTTTACCTCTATTAGTGTTACGCTGTGGAGGGTTTCTAATAACAGGTCGAACGACATTGTTTTGAATATTGGCGTTAACTGCGTTTCTGTTGGCAGAAATACCGCCGCCGGCTCTGATAGGTTTTGCTATAATAGAATCAAAATATTAAATGATTGTTAAGAGAGTAACAAAACCTACCTATTTGTGCCATATGTCCCCTACGCGCCAGATTTTTCTGTCTAACGGCTTCTTTGATTCTGTCGACTTCAAACTGGTATCTCTTCCTGTCTTTCATGGCTGACTCTTTCGCTTCTTTGAGCGCTCCCTCTAATGCCTTAACCCTTTCCATTGTTGCGCGTAATCTCTTCTCTAGTTTTGGTAATTCACACCTAAGGTCTGCGTTGTCGCGAACGAGCTGTAAATGTAAGCATAAATATTAAGCATTCAATTGTGTTAACAGAAGGTCCCCCACAGACCTGTTTATGAACTTTAGTCAATTGGTCCAAATTGTTTTCTAAGAACGATATCTTTTGTTTTTGCGCTACAGAACCGCCTGAGTTCGAAGAGTCTTCAGTCTCTTCACCTGCAGCTGACTTCTTGACCCTACTCTGCAAATCAGACACAAATAGTTTTCTCAGATTATGAAGTGTTTGGAGTTCTTTAGCCACAGTTTCTTCGAGTCCCTTCAAGTCCTGCCGCGCCTGTTCTCTCCTGTCGCTCAAAACAGTCATTTCGTGGAGTTTCACACTCTTCTCCTGTTCTTCGACTTTGAGTTTGTCGTATTCGAGTTGAAGTCTTTCCTGCGCTAACGTTAGTTTTTGATTCGCATCCTTCAACTGATCAATGAGTGATTGTTTGTCTGCTATTTCGTCTCTGAGCGCAGACAACTGTTTTTGATGGTTTTCGCGATGTTTTTCAATTTGTTGTTCCAACGCGTTCTTCATTTTCTCGACTGAGTCCCTCTCCTTCTGTTTCTCTTTGGTGGTCACGTCGTGCATCTCTTCTGCAGCTTTCAATTTAGCGCATTCTTCGTTAAGTTGATCCACAGCTTCTTCAAGTGATCTCTTTTTGTTTTCTACGTCACGCATGGATTCCTGCAAAGACTTCATTTTTGCCTCGTATTGACTGATCAAAAGCCGACATTCGGCCAAATCTTTTTCATTGGACTCAATCTTTTTATTGCAAACCGTTTGATAGCTTTCCATTTGTTGGGTTCGCTATTGAAGTAAACATTAAAATTAGATTAAATTGTTTTCAGAGTCTATATATTACTAGTATTACCGAAGTTAAGGCCTTTACTTCAGACTTCATTTTGCTTATATAAAGTCGGGCGACAGTGAACTCGTCTTCCATTTTATTGCTATCTCCGGCAACTTTGAGTTCGCCGATAACACTGGTAGGGTTAGCGCCCAATATAATGCCGATTTCTCCCAAATCCTTCATTAGATTAGTGAGCATTTCGTTGAGTCGTTTCCTTTGATGAAGACTTTGTTCTTTCATTTGTTGGAGTTCTGACTGAGTAGTATTCAAAGCACTTAATTTGATGTTCAGATCTTCGCTAAGAGTTTCAAATTCTCTATTTCTTGTCTCGACTTCTTGTGATTTTTGATCGTAATTGACGGCCAGTTCTTCTAACGCTTGCAGTACTTCTTTGACTTCTTCTTTAGCCGATTCGTTCTCCTGTTGAATGCGAGACATCTCCTGCTGTAGAACTTCGTAGTCCTTTCTCGAGGAGCCAATGAGCTCTTCCTGTTCTAATATCTGTTCCTTTAGTTTCTCCAAATGTTGACTATATTTATCGATTTCGTCGTCCTTTTCGTCTAACTGTGCGTACAGTCGAGTCCTCTCTTCTTCGAATTTCATTCTTTCCTCATTACTTAACGGTTCAGAAGAGGTAATGATATGAGAGATATTGGTGGCTAAAGGAGGACCCGTAACAGTACTCAAGTTCTGTACTGATTCTGATAAACTCAAAGTACTGGCGTCTAAGTCTTTGAGGTTCGCCTGTTCATCAAGAGGTACACTCTCTCCTCCTCTCCATTTGTTTACTTCAATTTCTAGTCTGGATAACTGACCCTTAAGTTTGTTAACTTTTTCTTTTTCCCTCTCATAGCGTCTCTTCCACTCCTCAGCAGTGAGTTCTTCATTAACTATAACCACATTTTTTATAGTCTTCGCTCTCTTTCCAAACTCAAGCGTTGACTTCGTTTCCATTTCGTTGAAAGAGGCCGGAGAACAGCATATGATTATAGTAGTCCTTGAATTACCCCCTAATGATTCTTGTAATATTCGGGTCAGTTTACTATCACGATATGGTATGTGTGACTTCTATTATATCATAACAAAAATATTTAACAATTAATACAAACGATAAGTAATTCATAATTATTAGATTCTATTCATATTAAACTACTAATCACTGGTAATTTTTATTGAAAAATTGCTACTAAACTACCGATAAGTACAATAAATACATGTGATTTAGTGCTCATTACTGCTCTTCTGGTGAAATATTAAGTAATTATTTTGTTTTTAAACAAAAATTTTTAGATTTAAAGATATTAAAACTTAATTTTAGTAAAAGTAATCAAAAGATTAGATATAAATGTTTGCATACATTTCCATCGGCTAACGCAGAGATGACATTTCCTAAGGCTGAGAGTGACTTATTAATATTCTTCGCCTCATCCAAAACCATTCCTTCGGCACCCGTTTTGCTGACCTGAATGCAGACATTTGTTAAATAAAACAAACGAATGATAGTATTACTACTCATACCTTTTCAGAACCCGCCAGATCTACTAAATACAACTTTCCCGTTAACTTCTTCTGGTTTTCTTGATTTTCTTGTTTAACATTAATTAAAAAAACAGAATGACTTCGAGACGAGTGTTCGTTCATATCTGTGCGAATGCAAACACATGAAACGTCAGATTAAAGTCATCACTCAGACAATAGATATATTACTTGTGACAGCGATATGACGGTTAGCCTTTCCTTCATCAATAACCTCCATGACCTCCTCGGGACACGTGACAAAGCGCTCAGTGGCGCCCTTTACAAAAGTGCACCGATTCTTGTCCTCATGAACTGATAGATTCACTTTAGAAACTACGAACACATAAAACAATTTATGTAAAAATCAGTGGTAAGTGAGCCCTCAATTGAGTGTTCACTTTATTAAGAATGCATACCATCGAGAAGGTCACGGATTTTATCCATATATATCTCAAAATAAGAAACCTATCGTTCAAATAAACAAAAACAATATTAAGTTAAATTGCGAAACAGTGGTAGTAATGGTTGACTCACTTTGATGTGAAATTCAATCGCCTCATCCATTGAGTAAATGTAATTAAATATATCGTTAACAATGCGGGGAATAATTCCCTGTAATAAAGTGTCGCCCAATACTCCTTCCATAGTATGAGTCTTTCCCGACGATGTCTGTCCGTAAGCAAAAATAGTTCCATTATAGCCCCCGAGAACGTCCTTCACTATGGCTTTCGCGGCCTCGTTATAGACTTTCTCTTGAGATGCATTCGGTTTAAATACTTTATCGAAAACATAAACTTTGCCCTAAAATAGTAATAATTATAATAATAATATTAATCATTAAATTAATACATTTATTGGCTATGAAAACAAGTAGTGATTATGAGTTATTGACCCGAAGTTAAAGCATAAAATTATTTAAAAGAGAGTTGAGGCGTGAATGGACTCATCTATGGAGCTAACAGACCGTACATGCAATCCAAATATCAACTAACTATTCACATCAAGACTTTTACAGTAGTGCACAACTACTCCCAATTGCACATAATTTAGTTTTTGCGAGAGTTAAGCATTGTTATGACCTTAAGCTAAATAACACTTTATAATAGAGTGCATACAATATAAGTTATTAATGAATGTTTCAAATTTCAAATCAAGTTTTGACTCAAAATCTTATCAAATATACAATTATTGCGTAAACTTCTAAACACTAACGATATGTTTGAGTATTGCATCATAAAAATGATTACAATATTTTACATATAAAATGCTAAACAAAGAACTAATCACTTAAAAAATAGTTTGACTTTTTAGTCACGTTTATAAACTCTCGGATATGAGACTTAATTTTACTCATTTTTAACTCAACTTTTATTAATATAAGATTCGAAATGTTTATAAAAAGAGTATTTCATACAAATGTTTATAATGAAAAATAAAGCACTTAAAACAAATATAACTCAAACTCATAGTAAATAAATTCATTTTGTTTTAAACGTCAATTGAAATACTTTGAAAGTATGCCTAAAATAAAACAATAGGGATATTGAAAGACAGAATAAGAATATTATTATATCACGAGTTATAACTTCCTATTGAAGGAGTACTTAAACGTTGAGAAAATTGCAAAATTAAAAACTCATTATTCAAAGCTTATGATAATCTTTTGGTCACTAATGAATATAAGAACAAAGATTACCAGTTCTACATAACAGGAACTCAACATTTAAATTGTTTCCAACGTTTTATGCATTAAATCTATTCTATGCTTTTAAAAAACAGTTACCCTTTTTGGTTATATTCCAAGATATGAGTGAAAAAACTCGATATAATAAATAGAGCGGACTATAAAAAAATGTTAGAGAAGAGGATAACAATTGAGCAAAAGAATAAAAATAGTGATACAGTCATATACAGTCATATTATATGAGTTATATATGTTCTCAATTTTATATAAGAGTTATTATCAAAGTTTTAATAGTGTTCACTACAATCACTACAAGTATTACTGACATTAATTCA
>JAQGCF010000255.1:0-11698 GCA_034699405.1 Hermanniella punctulata | reverse complement strand
GAATAAATTATATATCAATAAATTAATAAAAGACTGTCATATCTGTTACACGTACTACAAATGTTATTTTATTCAATTCAATGATAAGATTTACTTTAATTTATTTTAATTAATTTAAAAAATATTAAATGAATGAACAATAGAGTCCATTATCTTTCGGAAATTAAAAAATATTTCTATTGATATTTTTTTAATGTCTCGAAATAATGAGTTCTATTGTTCTCCAAAAGCTAGGGATTTGAGACTAAACACACGTTCCTTCAAATTGACAAAATTATAGACTAAAACTTATCTTTGAATGACATTAAAAGTCGGCTAAATTTACACAAAAAATGATAAAATAAAATAAAATTTTAATACTGGAAACGATATCGAAAAACTGGAATTTGTTATGTTATGGTTGTGCAGGTATTATACAGTAGTAAAAAGAGCGAAATTCTATTAAAAATATCTATTATATAAATTTATCCATTATTTGATATAAATAAAAGAGACAATGATTTCCTGTAAACAGTTTCGTATGGGAACAGAGCCCAAAAGAATGAACTATTTTTAATCTATAATAGAAACAAATTTCTCACATTACGCGAAAAAGTTAGAAAAAAATATTCTTAAACTCTGTGATGATTCGCATCCCAAACATAGGTTATATGTTTTCTCAATATCATAGTAATAGTGTCGTCAATTACTACATCATATGATCATAATATCTGTTTAAATTATGTCACAGTCAATTGGTTGTGATAGGATGGGAAATAAAGCGCACCACTTAAGGGGCACACAACAGGGGGATCAATGCATCACTGAATCGATTACATAATACTCAATGTTGACTAAGTTTGTTGTTTTTTGTCAATGGAATCCCACGCCAACACCAATTTTTTGTCATGTTTCCCATCGGCCGTTCAATCGACATTACAATCATAGCAATTACAAACTGTTCGATATTGCGTCCTACCAGTGCAGCCATCAAATACTATGCAATGATTGGCCAATAAAATTGCTTTTTTAAGCATTGGCTCCCAGTTCCCAATTAACTTTATTTCACACAAATTACCAAATCATTAGATGCAATGTGTATACCAATGACCTATACTTACTGGCAATAAAATTGCCTCAAAATCACTAATAAAATTGATAACAAATACGGAAATTAAATGATTTTAAGACACAATAAAAACCATTTGCGCCGTCGATTACAACGGTCTATCATCACATAATTAGAGAAATGGGTTTTTATCGACAATAATAATCATTTCAATTTATTTTTTATGTATTTTTAAATAAAACATTAAAAATCATTTAATGTATAGTAATTATTGAAGTAATCATTAAAAAAACTTTGTGTTAAAATCAATTTAGTTTAGGCGCAATGTTTTTTCATTAATTTAATTATAAATTTGTGAACTACTTTGCATTAATTGGCATTACATGTAAAGATAAATTTACTTAAGATTTTTGCTAAGATTTCAAATAAAATATTTTAATGAAAAGGAATGTGGAATTACTTTATTGGGAATAATTTAAGTTTTAAGCTTTTAAATTATTTTAACATAAATCACAAAATATAAATAAAAATAAGTTATCGCACAGATTTGAAATAATGATTACATATTTAAACAATATTAATACAAAATTCTCAAAAGTACAGTAAAGTGATTATTACTTTACACATTCATATTTTAAAATCTTTGCATTTTTCTCATTTAATGACATTTAGTAAGAGAAAAGAGAAAAATAAGAGAAAATTTTTAAGATTCCAACTTTGATTATCACTAAAAACTTTTATAAACTTTAGTTGGACTTTGTCAAAACAAAAGTTTATATAATATGACTATTAATCTAAAAAGTAGAAATGACTAGTGACTGAAAATCACAATTGAAAACGTTTTTTCTAAATAGATATAGATTTATAGAAATTAAAATAAATATATTATTAATAATTATATTTTTAATTTTAAAAATAGTATTCTTTAAATAAATAGCATTATTTTAATAAATTTTATTCATTGCTGAAAAACTATATATAAAGTAATGTTAATTTAAGACAATATTTAGAGTAAATTTTTAATCTTAATATAATGAATAATTTAACATTAAGTATAGATATAACAGCATATTTAATAGCACTTTAAAATAAGATACAAACAAAATCATTATCACTTCAGTATTTGCGATAATGTAAATATTTGTTTTAATTTATTTAACTATTTCGTTCAAATTTTATCTTTTATGAGGAGTATATTAGTCGTTAACTAATAGTTTTATTATTCGGTTATATTAATAGAAATATTTAATAATAAATTAAGAAAAATTTTGATAGAATTGCTGCAAAAATGCTGGAAATTTTAATTAATAAATAGTTAAGTTTTATGGATGACTTACAAAGAGTTTAAAATACTAATATTAAAAAGCCTTATAAGCAATTTCTAAATTAAAGTCACATTTAATTTATATAACTCTAAAGTTTCATAAATTATTAATCTGACAAATAACTTATATACTAAAAAAACAAAACAAAAAGTTTAATAAATAAGTTCAAGCAAAGATTAACTGAGCTGTCTGTACACAATACTTATTTTATTGAAAAGAGTTTATATGTTTAAATTTTTAAATCTAGTCAAACGTTATTTATTATACGCTACAATAGCTTTATAGAATGCTAATTATTTTATTTATTCTCTGCAACTTTTCACAAATGCAATACACTGTAGATAATTGTGTGTTTAATAAACTCAACAGAAGATTTATTTCCTTTATAAAAATTTTTATATTTAGCTAACAGTATATTAATATAGAAGTCTCATATAATAAGCAAATTTTAAAATTAAATTTACAATATCTATAAGTTAACATTCAATTATTTATTTATTTATAATTATCGTTCGGCAATAAATATAATAAATTACAAATTAATGATATTTTTCCGTATTTTTATTATTGAATGAATATGTGTCCGACACATATACCATGTATTCTGTAGCCAATTTTCACTAGTGTACAGTGTCATAGTTTTATATAAAATGTTCATATGAATGAATTACAAGAATATTTGATGGCAGTCATCACTTTTTGAAGTAGTGTAAGCACTTATATTTTAATATTGAACTCTATATGTAAATACATGTTTATTATTACAAGTTTTATAAACTTAGAATTGAAATTCATTGAAATAACACGAATTAAGCAGAAATGTGTCGAAATGCAACTGAATATAAATGATTGTTTTCAATTCAGATACAACTGCCAACAGAAGCGTAAAAATGAAGTTTGTCCAGCCATGAATGCCATGAATTTAAAGTCACTCCAATCTATTCATACACAAAATAGCCTGAATTTTATCTTTTTATACTTAGAATAATGTTTTTTCGATTTATCTCAAATGATCCTATATATACATTTGACAACTGCACGAAATCCCCCCTTTTTTGCGTTTTGTTCATCCATAGCAAAGACAATTATAGTTTTTGTGGAACTGCTTTTGCATCCCTTATTGTTTGCATCCCCCAAACCGGAATCATAGAAGAGAGCGAGCGAGAGAGGAGAGAGAGAGAGAGAGAGAGAGAGAGAGAGAGAGAGAGAGAATAGTTTGACTTCAATTGATTCAAATGCTGCCGATTTGTCCACTGATCTATTCTATCTATTTTGCTAATAATTGGCAAAATATTGCGCTCGAGGACTCGTCTCGTCAGTCAAAGATGGCTTTGATGTGCGAGAGTAGTACAAAAAAGGAAAATAGTTTACTTAATAGGTTTCGCTTTTTGAAAATAGAGAATTTTTCTCAAGAATAGTATTAGTTTTCATCACGCAAATGCAATCTCGAGGGCATTAATTATGATTATATTATATTTGCCTATTTGTGATACACTGACAAACAGCTTCTTTAAACAGATTCAATTCAAATAATAATGAATACTTTGTGCGATAATATCTGAAACATAACATTTAATTTTAATGCAAACTTTCATGTGCTCTATAGAGGGATAGGTGAGCAAGAGATGGAATTGAGGCAATTATTTGAGTGCTGGTCTGCATGTGAGCAGTCATTTGTGAAATTAGTAATTTCTTTTCGTTTCGTTTTTTGAGATGTTGTATAGAAAAAAATGAGAATAAATGAGAACAATGAAATCGCACCAACTTTTTGATTCACTTTTTTTCTGTTAAGCGTCCGTGACTTCAGTCGATCAAAATTTATTAAAACGTGAATAATATAAAACTCATGAAAAAATTGTTACAAAAATGTTCGAAAATTAAATTATGATAGAGAATGGGTAGCAGTAGTTTCTAGTCTTAGATAATAATGGTGTTACAATTGATGTGATTACAATTGTATGATAATAAATGGGAATTGAAAACATTTTGATATAATTTTTTATATAGAATGTAAAATTGAATACTTATATAATGGATGTTATTTACTGAAATGCGAGAAAATTGACTCTTTTTGACTATCCGTTTCGTTTCACTGACTTTTTGAATTACAGGTGTAATTCTCAGAATTTTATTTATTATGAACAAAGAGAAAAAACAAAATTAAAAAACTTTTTACCTTTTTTTACTCGAATTTTATATCTATTTAATTATTAACTCAATTGTTTAGATTTAATTGAATTTATCGCAAATCATTAATCATAATAACCGTTTCAATGGTAGAAACTTATCAACAATTTCCTAAAAGAATAGATAAAACTACAAATGAATCTGAATTTGTTTAAACCCTTAAATTGCATTGTGTTTTGAAATAAACAAAAAAACCTTCAATTGATTAATTAAATTCTAATAGTTTTTGCTTTTTTATTATTCTCATTACAGTAAATGATTGTGTGCTTTGAGAATTATAAACTGCAACAGGTGTGGAGCCATTTATTCTTAAGAGTTAGACATGTAATTACACTCTACACCCCACTTCTATGCCATAGAGTTAGGCTTAAGTGTTTTTACTATTTTTAAATAAAGGTCTCACTTCTTCTACCCCGTGCTGTGCGAGGGTATTATCACTCAATAATAGTTGCAAAACACTTAAATAGTTATTTAAGAAAATTGTTTTACAATAAACTGAACGAAACACTAATTTTAATAATTTAATAGACATTCTCAAAATTGTTTGGACCCCTCAGTACTAATTTAGTTCACCTACGAGATTGTCTGTCTTTTTTTTAACAGACAATAAAACATTAGATGACATTGAAGTCAGTAATTGTTTTAGCTTTACATTCCTTATTGCTTTATTACTGGTAAACATTACTTTCGCTTTATATCACTTTTGCCTTTCATTGTAATTACAGCCTTTTTATGAGTCAGTTTTTATTCTCTTTTTTTAAACTCTCCTAAACTCTGTAAACTTTAGAGCATTAGAGAAGTGAATAATATATTTGGTTGAGTTTTCTTTTGTGAAAGCGTTCATTTGCCAGCTGTCGCTCTCTCGACATTGTTGTGCGCGTAGTTTACTCTGAAAAGCTAGCGAACACTTTACTGTTTAGTGTTTTAGTGTTAAATGCAGTAGTAATCGATGCTCACGCCCGACCGATTTTGTGGTTTAAAGGGGAGGAAAACTATTTTTAAGAAGTGATCAATTAAGTCAACTTTGAAAGTCGATTAGAATAGAGAAAAGAATTATTACCGTCAACTCTTAGGCTTCATTTGATACTAGCTAATAGAAGCAAAACTGGGGGTCCTTTTCTTGAACTTAATTTAGTTTTAAAAAAATTACAGTTAAATAACAATTAAGTTTTATCATTAATTTTATGTCTCTTTTGTCTGTAATTTGTTTACCATTTACTTTACCATTAATTTAATACTATTTGATGAGAAAACTGGTTGTCTCTCACTATTTATTATGTGATGAATACTTATATAATATTAATAAAAATATCATTTTATAGTTTAAAATTTGCTTCAATACAATACAACTTCAATCATCTCATGATTATCTCCTAATGAATTTTTTATAACATAATTTGTATTAATTTGAATAATTTTATGTTTATTTCGCACATTTCCTTATAAATTAGTTTTAAATTATACGAAACACTTTAAAATTATAAAATTATTTAATCTTTTAGAAGTTATAATTCGCTATTTTAAAATTTACACTCTTTTAATATGTGTTCAATAAGTTATTTCATCAATAAAACGTAAAAATTAAATGTTAAAAAAAAGTTTAAATTGGAGTGAATTTTCCAATTCCGTGATTTTTATTGAAATAAAAAATTAGAATCCAATTGATAAATATATCAATAAAAATGGGAATTATCTCAAATCTAAAGTAATATATACTAATTTGCTTTATATGACACACTTTTAACACATTTTGGTCATGAATCACAAATGTTTTCCATTATTACGGCAACAATTGATCAGTTGTGAGAAGTTAACAGTTGTGTTATTGTACTAAAAATAATTACAATTCAACTATTTTGCCAATGAATTGCTAACTTATATAACAAATATCTTAATACACAACATTATAACTGATTACATATTGATTGTATTGGAAATATTTTTATAATATAGTTTAAAATTTTTATTCACATTAAACAGAAAATCTGATACATAGAGATAATAATTGATTTGAGATAATTCTGTATAATAACGTATATTCCAGTAGTTTTCTGCACAGTTTGAGAAGGAATTATTTTAAACACAATATAAGTGTGAAATAAAAATATTTTAAATTAATATCATTATTAAAATGCCAATCATTATTATCATTGGTATTGATTTGTAAAATACAATTAGGGATTAGTTATCAAATATTTAGTTCTACAGCGGATAAAGAGGTCATTGTAAAAGAAATAATGATTTTAAATGCAATTTATTTCATACAAAATATTGAATATCACACCTATTAATGAGTTGTTTTATGATTTGTAAAATTAAGACTTTATGGAATTTTTTATTATAACAGATAATAAAAGCTTATTATTATTGTTGTTTATGTTGTTTTTGCGGTGGTTTCAAAGAATTATTTAACGATAATAATTGGTTCCTATCGGCTAAAAATTTCTTAAATAGGTTTTTAGTGAAAAAGAAAGATTGAAAGAACTAATTTCAAGATTATTATAAAATGATTACAAACTTATACATTATTATGTCTGTTATGTCTGTAGAAATTGTTGATAAATAAAGCATTGGAGTTATATTTAAGAAAATAGCTTTAATTCCGATTGCGTGAAACAATGGTTGAAGTTTTGTAAAACTTATTGCATGTTCTTAAACAGTCATTTATGGTTCTTAGTGTATATTTTGTTTTTTGTCCAATTTGTTTGGCATTGTACAGTAGTAGGGCTTCATAGGCAACATATACTAGTAGCCGCGGTAGTAGGACTCGAATGGTAGTTGATTTGATATTGCATGTCTCAAAATTTAAGTGTATTACTAGCGATTTGATTGTTGCGTGTAAATAGTATTGTAAATAGTAATTTATTGTTGTCGATCATAGTTGGTGTCAGATGCGTGTGAAGGCAACAAAATTATTTCATATTATTGTAATAGAGCCAAAATATCTGGTGCCTATACGGCTATACGTATAATAAGCCGCTTATAGCCAAAGAGAAAAGAACCTAAAGAACCAACAGATTCTCAATTGTATAATGATTGAAGGCTTTTCTGTCTATCATGAGGTGTGGGTCTCTTCAATGCTTTCTAAACAGTTTTGCATCGAATAAGAATTGAAAAATATTGTGCTTCAAAAACTTGAAGGGGTGTTCAATACAACCAATAATGAGAATAATAAGTCGCACCAATTATTAGTTTATAGTCTCCGAAAGCTGTTTGAAAAGTTCAAATAATAATTCATCATTTTAATTGCTCCCTAATAGCACACACTACACACCAATGTTGTCAATTACAACTCAAAACTTGTTACCACTAAAAAGATCAACGGATTGCTGCATTGGGATGCTTTGGAGGCACAGGTTTAGATGTTGACCTTCACTATATTGACGATTCTATACATCTATAGATACAAATATAAAATACATGACTAATAAAACTAATCTAAATACCAGAACAAGAAGACCAACACAAGAGAGAAACGTTGAATAAAAAAGCGGCGACTGGAGGCTCTGGGCTCTCGTTTTCCTAAAAGGTACCAAATGAGCTCTCACAAGAAAGAGGGCTTTAATAAACGTGTCACTATTTGATCTAAATTGGCGCCGATGTTTGCGTGAGTCTTACGGCAATAATTGCAACGCAACTGTTGCAACAGTTTATAATTTAAACCGTGAATACATCTCTGCAACTTCCCAACACTTCCAACTGTCTTTGTCTGCTATCCCCAAAAAGTTAACAATTTTCTTGTGTCCCAATCAACAAAAAAGTCAATTTTACACTCTATAATACAAATACCAAATACTAGTAATACTACTGTATTATTACCGAACATTGTCTAAAAATTTTTAATCCCAATTATAGTCTTGAAATGTGTTGTCGAATAAAAGTAGGGAAAAATAAAACTACTTGTGAATCATCTGAGTGTGAAAATGGTTCCCTTTAAAACAATCATTATTATGATAATTGAGTACATCTCACATCAATTGTCTTCTCTTAAGAGATGCTCATAAACAAAGTTTTTCTTACTCTCTATTAACTATACAATACTGAAAAGAAAAATAGCGTATTAGCAATAGTTTTGATCGAGTATCACAGCTATGAATTATAGCTGTGTAGCAGTTGTGTTGGCTCTCACTCCTCCTCTCATTGCTGCACTAATCGTTGTGCTAACTTGCGTTTCGCTAAATGCTTTTTTGCCTCAGGCAAAGGAAATTGTTCCAAGACTTTAGATTAGATATATCTTTATTTGTTAATTATGTGATTTGCATTGCCCATCGCTTTTATTTTTTTTGCAGTACTTATGCCAGTGCACTGACAGGTGGGAAAGATGTGAAACTTTTCAACAGATATTCTTATACACAATATTCTAATAGTTGATATGACTTACATTACTCAAAATATAATTCCTCGTTTAAAACATTAAATTTTTAATGTCTGCTCATTTTTCTGCTCGTAAAGAGTTCTAAACATTTCAATTGCCTTGACTTTTATCCGCTTTTACTACTTTTAGAAATGGTTTTAATTATTTTAAATTTGACGCTTTTAAAAAACTTAATTACGTTTTAAAAACTTAAGCAATTAAAATGTCATTATTTAAAATCTGAGCTACAAATTATGAGCTATGAAAAAGTTTTGTTAGAACTTAACTTTTATTGCTTTATCTAAGATTTAAAAGTAGAAAAAAAGATTTTTAATAATGAAATCACCATTGAATCGGAAAAATAAAAATTTGTTTATCAGATTTGAAACCAAGAGATAAATAAATAAATCAAATAATGCCATTAGTTATCATCATATCGTTTCATTAGATAATCATTATTTGAATCATTATTATTATTTAACGATTATTTGCAAATCATTACTATTCTTAATACTACTATTGCTGTTAAAACTTGTTGACTGGTTTGAGGCATTTTTAGTCAGTGTCATCTTTTCGATAGTTGTTCGCGTAGTAATGAATACTGTGAAAGACGGAAATTAAGTAGTATGTAGTGGAATAGCGTTGGCGTGGGATTGGAAAAAACAAAGCAAAATTAGTCATGCAATGCAAAGAAAACTTCACAGGAACCTTATTCGTATAATTGCCTATCAGATCCCAACGAATCCCAATGACAACATGCAACTGAGCAAAACAATGCCATGATATGCCATGCAGTTAATAATACTGTATCTTAATTGCTAATCAACTGACCCTAAATATTCGCCAATCTGTTTGTTGTCTCTGTTAAGTCTTGTTTCAAACTATTATCGCAAACAATTTTAATACTATTTCCTGTTACTGTCTTTTCTCTAATTTTGATGCTTTTTTGTTTGGACATCAATTTCTAATCCCCAGTTTATTCTAATGGCCTTTATTTTTCCTCCTAAAGTTTGTTGGCTTTACATCACTTAAACTTAAATTTGAGTAAACAATTTGATCGCATAAGTATCTCATCAACAGATCTATTTCTGCAATCAAATATGAGATCTCATAATAATATTGTTTGTCTGTGTGTGAAATTTATTTTGATGACAAACTCAACTCCATATTCTCATGTGAAATAAAAATCTATTACATCAATAATATTCCCAATAATTATAATTTATTTTCACACTTTTTGAATATTAAGAATTTTGGCAAAAAATATTATGCATTTGCATTGCAGTCGACTCTCAGGGAAATTACATTACATTAAAATAGGTATTATTAATAGCAAAGTAATTGTATTGATGCCTCTTAAGTTGGCTTAACGTTATTCTTGGTTAATATAATTCTCACATTGGACATTGACTTACAGTATATGTTTGAAATTGCTTTAAATTTCTTAAACCTTTGTTAGTCTTCACGCTTGAGGCATAAAATTTATGATACTTTTTGGTTAAACATATCTTTTTTACATTCAACTAAAATAAAAGCTCAAAAAAGTTTATTCGATGAGAATTATGTCACATTAATTATTTGAATAAATTGTATAATTATTTTATTTGTGTGGAAAAAATCACTTCTAAATTAATTATATTATATTAATTGAGGTTAACGAGTCTAATAGAGTAATTATCGAAACATTTCTGTTTTTTTATTTGACTTATCTTTTATTTAATTGAACGTAAAACTGGTTTTCAAAATGAATAAAAATGAGAATATTTTTTTCTCGTTTACATTTATGAATGAATCGCATTGAACTTCACTTATAGATCCATCAGTTTTGTTACATTTTTGAAGTATTGCCTACATTATCATCTCTTAAATGGGACCTAAGGTCTGAATCTTTTGCAAAAGAAGTCTTGAATGTCTGTTAGTTACCGCTTTGCAATAGTATTTTGAATGCCCACCCCATCAGTTTAAAAAGTGACTTATTTTAAAGGGACAAAACCATTATTTTAGTGCTTCAAGCGATAGATTGTGGCAAAAGCAAAATCTATGCAAAAGCGTGCTCTTAGTCGGCCCACAAAACCTACAATCAAATCACTTTCCCACGATTTTCAATATCAGTCCAGTACCTAATAGTTAGCTATTCCTTTAAATTATCACCTTTTTTGCGACCAAAGGCGAGACTCAGGTATAAGTAAAGTGTAAATCATCTATGAGTGCATTACAAACGCTACTATAAAGAGCATATAAGAAGAGTACATTTACCGGTGAACTTTGCTGCACGAAATCCAATTTTGATCCTCTGTCATATAAAGGTATCATTTCGGCAGCGCTACTGTAATTGAGTCTCATCTCTGAGATTTGTCACCTTAACATTTCTTAACGTTTCTTAACATTTCTTTAACTTTTTTTTCTATATTACTTTCTGTTGACTGCATGCATGGTTGGAAAGGTTGGAAATTGCCGCTCAAAAATTATTATTTTTGTGAAATTGCCTCTGCCTTCGTCTCTACTCATTCTTGCATCTCAAATACCACTCTTTGCTATGAAAGCACAAAATATGAAATTATCCGCAAATTTTTTTCAATAAAAAAAATATAATTTGTTGTGACGCTTCTGAGCACTTGGTATTGTGAATGGATGTGAAGATGGAGTAGAAAAAGGGCACAGAGGAGTTACAGGTCAACGTTTGAATGCTTGTGCTACTGTTTTTAAAATAACACTTGAAATATATCATTTGAATTATACACTTAGAAAATAGTTTCTCTGCTTTAAACGCAATGATAGAACACA
>JAQGCF010000254.1:0-11705 GCA_034699405.1 Hermanniella punctulata | reverse complement strand
ACTCAACAAAAAGCAGTTATTAGTTAACACCAATATTAAAGCCCCAATTAAATTCCTAGAACCAAATTAATCTCAACCGCAGGTATCAAATTTGATTCATTAGGTCTAATTATCATTGGTTACCTATAATGAAGAAACAGTATACTACCGATTTGTTAACTTTGTGAACCATAAGCAAAAAAAGTATAATTAAAAACTAATAAAAACTTATTTGCAATTCTCTAATTGTGTATGCGTTTTGTTGATACACAATTAGTTATGTTCAGCACAAGTTTTTTTTATTAAAAATATTATTCAAAAGTTTTTAATTGCTATTTAATTAATGAACTAATTGTGGCACTATTTAAGCATAGCGTTATAGTCGCAGCGTTCAGTGCGTCGCTATATAGCAGTTCGTATGCGTTGACAAATAGAATGCTTTCTAAGCCTAAGTGTCTCTCTTACAGCGCCAGTGCCTTACAGTTTAAAATAATAGTTTATAAAATAAAAGTTAAATAAAAGTTAATTAAAAGTTAAATTAAATAAAAATAAAGTTAAACTTCACTCCACTTAATTGTGTATAAAAGTAAATAATAATTTGTGTTAAAAGACTAACAAACATATCAATTGTCTTCACTGATAATACGCAATACATCTGAGGTAAGCAATCGGAGGTAAGCAATCGAAGCAATACAATTAAAATAGACTAAAATTTTGAATAAAGTTTAAATTATTTGTTAAATTAAGTGCCATTTAATAACTACAAGCAATCATTCACAACAAAATGCTGAATGAATTGCTTTTTCAATAAGACTCTCATTACTCCCTTTACTAGTATTCATATATTGAGTACAGTTTTAATAGCTTAGAGATAGGAAAGCAGTGCCAATTCAAAGAAATAATTAAATGGGAATTAATTTTATAAACAAATTCAATAGATTCTCAAAACAATACGCGCAATGAGTTTCAACTGTAATACAAAGTTATTAATTGAAAAAGAAGTCAATCTTTTATATCCATTGAGAGATGAGTTTAAGACAATCGCAGCAGAAAATAAGTCATTGCGTTCAGCGTTGATGGCAATGAATTATGACCACAAGCGTTGCCGATCACCCGAAGAGCTCAAGTTATTAAACACTGTCCAGAATGAGACAGAAATCCATTTCTCTTCGCAATCAAAAGATCATATAATCGAAGACTACTTGAGTCAGCTCTTGAGTCAAATTAAACGAAACATAAATATTTATAAATCACGCATTGGATTGTATAGAGAGGTCAATAAGAGATATATTTCTGCGTTAAAAAGTAAAAAACTCTGTATTTTTGTCATTTTTTAAAACTATAAAATACTTTGTCTAAACTTTAAGGCCTTGGAGTGCGTGACATCACAGCACTTTTGGCACAACAAAATGCTGCCGAAAGTGCTCGGAAGCAAAAGTCTTGCCGATGCCCTCCACCCAAATGTATAGCCTTTTGCCGCTACTCTTTCTCTTCAATGGCATTCAACAATAAGCAAAACTTTAGTCACTATTCACTGTATTCGGCAATTGATGGCTTAGCGATACAATCCTACGGCTCTACCGGTGCACCAATTCGTAAAGCAATAGTGGGAATACCCATTCCAACCGATCACGTGATGTCCATCGATATAGAGTTTTATCAATCGGAAGGCGTTCACTTCGCTGCGCGAATAGCCATTATTTCTGTCAACACAGGAGTGCAAAAATCAGATCAAAACTCGAGAGTCAACGTTAGAAACGTTGTCTTTCATGCCATTGTCAGTATGGAAGGGAAAGTCTTTGACAAAGGTTCCAAATATTGGAGTCATATTAATAAAGACGAACACTTGTGTCCACTTAAAGCAACAGAGGCTGCCGTTGCTATGACTGTAATCGACAAATACCTCACCAACTATCCAGTGGTGTTCAAAAACCTACGCTCAGATTTAAAAGCACTGGTTGTGACTGGTTTTAACTTCGAACCGTTAGGACGTCATAAAAATGTCAAATTTTATGACATTGAAAAGTTCTTTACCTCTCCCAACGCAAAGGGTGCTCTTCAACCCCTGAGCCTGCAATGGCTCAACCGGCATATACTTCTCAATGGTTCTCAAAGTGAGCCCAATTCCTCCCACTCGCCAATTGATGACGCAGTCAATCAGTTTAGACTATTTAAACTAATGTCGACAGTCCTGGTATCAGATGATTATCCCTCCAATATTGCATTACATGAGAGAAATTTCATCACATGTAGCGCGTCATTGGAGTGCTGTCGTTGGGGTTATCTTCAGTTAGATTTTTGGCAGGAAGAAATGTTTGAAAACATGGAAAACAAGTCCCAAAAACGTCTTAAGACATAGATTGCGTCCATTTATTTATGAATACTTTTTGTTTCTGTTTTGTTATTCATATTTAGTTAATTAGAATTCATTGTTACTAATGTTGTAATACTAATCACTGACTATTGACTATTTCGTTACTTATGTATACTTATGTTTTGACTATTGTTTTTTTCCCTATCTATTTAACAGTTAATTAATGATTATATTCCTCGATATTATCATAAGACATGTATTGAAAACAATATTAATAGTAAACTAAATAAATAATTCATAACTTAATAAATAAGTTTATTAATAGTAAGAAAAATAATAACTGCTTTTTGTTGAGCTATCATTAGTCACTATTAGAGTTATGAGTTATTTAACTATTAAAATATTTGCCTAAATGTTTAACTCAATGCAAAACTATTCTTAAAATACTAGTCACTACTTGAACGATCACTCAACAAAAAGCAGTGATGTTTTGAGTTCAACAAAAAATAACTTTTGTGTTGAGTTATGGCATAAATTAATTGGCATTAAATGTGTGACAATTTGTCTCAATTAAGAGTCGAATGAATACAGTAGTAGTAGTTTATGAAATCTAAACTCAGTGAACACTTGTCTGAATACTACTCACATTATGATCACTATTCTATTCAATAGACATGGATAGGCGAGAGCTCATTACACGGATAACTAACCAACAGTTATTGGATAAATACTTTTACCGACAGTATTTGGAGGAACTAAAGCTTTTCCTGAATAGACTATCAGATAATGAGTTGCGATATTATGCAAAGTGGCGTTTGGAGGGTATTCCTATGCCTCGTGACATAAGGGATGCTATTAAGCACAAAAAGGAACCGGAAATGCCTGAACCTGTTATTCACTTTTCATAAAAGGTTTTCTTATTCATTACAATAATTTTCAAGTCTATAGACTATTGTTTTCTATTTAAAATTTAACTTAAACTTCAATACACTTTGTTTTGTACTACCTGTTTATTCACTGACTGAGTCAAATTAATACTCATTTTTTGTAAAATAATTATAAAATTCATATTATGACTCATCTCTCGTTTTTAAGGAAATACCTGGGTAGATGTTAATGAATAATTTGTATTACAGTTCACTCAACAAAATGCAGTGAATTATGCCATTAAGTACTTTTGAAAATCTCTCACAATTGAGAGCTAAATAAGAATATTGTTTCAATTACTCTACAGATAAAAAATGAGTTCAAAATATAATACACGTAATAATTATATAAATGTGTATAACAAAGCAGTAGTTCCACTGTTAAACAAGTTTTCAAATTCATCTCAATGTGTTTGTGGTAACATATGCGATAGCTTATGTGCAAATTCACAGAGAAAAGTAGTTTCTTCTGCAAAGAAAGCTTACAGTAAGCGAAATAAAGTTAAACAAAAATTCAAAATAACGCGAGTTATTAAAAAGTCGAAAACTAATTATTTCTGTGAACTATATTATTACACTCAAAGTCTCTACTTATTTGAGTGGATTAATGAAAAACAATTAACTTTAAGAACAATAAAATTAATGACAAAACCTATTAATATGAACGCGAAAATTGTGAAATTCTTTGCCGAGTTTAGGAAAAACTGTTGCGAGCATATCATTAAAGCAAAAACAAATGCTGTAAAATTCGGTATTACTTTGGACGCAGAGGTATTTAAATTGTATTTTAATTCAGTAATAGAGTCTTCAAAAAACAATGTAGTATTCATTGAAGAAAGTCTATTCGAAGAACTATTTAACACAAATTTATCCGAATTTATGTTTCACAACAAATATATAAACAACACTAGAGTTTATGAATTTCCTGTAGAGATGGGAATACCGAAATTTCCTATCAGGTTATGTAATAAGTTTTCACATGTTATCGAAGGAGATTCGAAGCCTATATTTAAAATCAGTGAAACTATTCGTTTCCGAATAAAAATTAAATGTTTACCCATTCCTTCGGAATGATTTGTTTTATTGTATTGTATTGAGTAGTGTGCATGCATTTGGTTGATGTCACACATGTAATACATTTCACATATTCTAGAGGTAAAAATTGTAAAAAATATATATAATTAACTCAAACTCTAAGTAAACTTTGTTATAAATAAAAAATTTTAATCATTACAAATAGTTCAAGTTTTTAATATTTAATCTCCAACTCAGGACTTATTTTTTAATCAATAACTAAAAATCTGATTTCTGTATTGGTTGAGAAATGATAGCTAATATTCACTTTAATTTCTAAAATTTTAATTTTTGTGTTAATAAAATATTTTAATTCTTGATAGTTTCAAACTCTTTGTAAGACATTATTTTAAATACCAGTCAACAAAATGCACTGGTATTGAATAGTATTTAGATATGATTAATTATTAATAAGGTATAACACTCATAGCTTTACACAAAACAGTTTTATAATCAGTAGATAGTCTGTTCTCTAAGAAATACATTGTTTGACAAATAATTATTAATGGTAAGAAAAATAATAACTGCTTTTTGTTGAGCTATCATTAGTCACTCTTAGAGTTATTATTTATTTAATTAGTGAAATATGTGCTTAAATGCTACTTAATTTTTTAGCTATCAAAGTATAAGGAACGGTGTGTGTTGTGTATTCCTTACTTAATCAGACAAATTATGTCATCTGAAACTTTGCAAACTTTTGGCCAAAATCAGAATACACTTATATTAGAGCAAAAAAACTGTATTAAATTGTTAAGAGAGGAATTAAACTTATGTAACGAAAAAATACGTCACTTAAACAAAAGGATACAAACTTTAGAAAAGATCACCCAAACTAATGCAGTTTCAGGTAATACTGTATATAAATTTACGCAACGAAAGACACAGAAATCGTGGGACGATTATACTGTTAACTACCGTTCCCAAAAATTGGCTAAAATTTGTACAGATTTATCTGGAGTATTACGTGATTACTTTGCTCAAATTGGTTGTAGGCCTAAATATATATTTTTTGCAAGCAAAGAGCATATTAATTTAATTGATTTTTTAGACTTTAACCACAGGGTTAATGTAGGGGATATGGAGGTTAGTAAATTTATTGCCTACAAAGATATGAACGAAATTAAGCAAAATAAGACTATGGAAACCCTTAAAATTATTAATAAAAACTGTGTCTCTTCAACGATATACAGAAATTTGAGTGTTTATAACCCAACATTGATTTCATTAGACAATATACGAGTTGTAAAACAAATGATCGACTCAGAGATTCCAGTAATGAATGCCTATAAATCAGACACTAATGTTAGCGCATCTTATCTGGAGGTCGAATATGCATTCAGAAAGAGTGTTGAATTACTCGCATTTAGAGTTAAGAAAACTATAAATAATTTGACTCAACCTATAATTATACGCATTTCTATTGACGGCACTGTTAAGAAATTAAATGTATACGTAAATTATATGATTACCGCTTTTGAAAGCAATGCAAATACTGTATGCAATGATGATTCAAATGTTCTCTTAGCAGTTCTGCACTCAGATGAGAATTATCGAGAGCTTACGCAATACCTCTCTGCTCTGCATACAGATCTGCAAGTGGCCATTGATAACAACAAAATGCTTATCGATGGTCACGAACTAACAATAAAAACTATATTGTGTTGCGATTATAAAGCGTTACTAATGGTTTTGGGTATGAAGAGTGTGTCTGCTAAGAGAAATTGCATTTATTGTAAAGCGTTTTCTAGTGATTACAACAAATATGAAAAGTTTTTTAGTGACTCTTTACCAATACCTATGCAAAGGAAAATTACTGATTGGGATGAGAGTAACTTATGCGATGATATTGTACGCAAACCTTTAATCAGACTTAATTGTATTAATGATTATATAATTGATACATTGCATTTTAAACTGCGAATAATGGATAAATTTTTTGCATCTGTTCTCAGTACTACCATTACTAAAGAATCAGAAAATACAAACGCTTTTATATCAAAGATTAATACACTTTTCGCACAGTTCTCAATAAATGCTAAATTGTTTGCATCGGAAAAAACAGATATATATACAAAATTTACACTATGTGCAAATGGTTGTGTTGCTAAGAAAAGCGCTGTAACTGCACTTATTAATTATCTTAACAATACTTATAGAAACAATCAGCAATTATACGCGTTATTTGGCCAGATTTGGGAGGTATGTGTATTAGCTTTTTGTTGTAATACACATTTATATTTGAAACATTTATCCATTTACTGAATATAGAGTTGGCTAACATTATTCGACACTATTGATACTACTACTGACGCACATAGTGCCGATCTAATCGAATGTAAAATCAAAGATTTGTACAAATTATATAAAACAATTAATTTAATTGAATTCGAAACTTTTACTCCATATATGCATCTGTTATGTCATATACCAAGTCTTATAAAGGAGCACAAAAATATTAGTATGTATAATTGTCAAGGTTAGCTACCATTCTTTAAAATTCACCATTTATTTTGTATAGGATTTGAAGTCAAAGTTTTTAATATTTTTTGTCTTCTTTAGCAATAGAAGCACTTAATAATCGGATAAAAGAGTTTTTGTCTAACTCATCAAATAATCGCAATGTAACCCAAGAATGTGTAAAACATTTTATGAGAAATTGTATTCTAATCAATAATAACCCGAAAAGAAAAGTAATTGCAAAGTGGTCTGAAAGTAGAAAACAACAGCGAAGTAATGACATCAAACAGGAGATACTCATCAAACCTAACTATACTAAATTATTTTAACAATTATTGTTATAACAAACTTCGATTACTGTCAACAAAATGCACAGTAATTTCGCTTATGTTTGATCTTTCTTTAAATTAAATTTAATTTTGGGGAATAAAAAATAGCTTTAAAACTTTCCGTCAACTTATTTATAACCACATTAGTAACTAACTACTGTAACAGGTAATCTTAATTTATGGCTACTCAGTGGCAGTTATTATGGTAAGTTTTTTTGCATTTGAGTTATATATTACTTTATTGTTTGACTCTCAATGCGTTTAAATACTGTATGCACTGTAACCCTTTTGGTTTAGAAGCTTAAGATGTTGAGTATATAAAATCTATTTCCATATACTCTCATTATCAGTCAGAGTAGTATTGACAACAAACAGAGCAGTTCTCTTTTTTTAAACAGTTTACAATTTGTGGTTCACTAAAATGTCGAGTATTTTGGTTAACTTTAATTTTAGGGAAATTCATAGTATTCATTGGGGTATATCAACTGAAACAGTCATCTGCATCTCATACATAGGCTGGTACTTATGTAATCAAAATGGTCTTATATACTTCACTGGACAAATCAGTATACACTCATATGTTATCTTTCACTCAACTTCACTTTACATCCCATTTCATTAGAAGACACCTCAACCTCATCACAGTTATGAGACCGTAATTATGATCCCTATAAACATTGTAATTGCAATGCTATGACTGCTATTTATAACTATATATTCAAACTTATACTAAATTTACATATAATTGGTTTTACTTATTATGAAAAAACTTATTGTCATTTGTTATTATGCATAAACATTAATATATATTATTCAATAAAACTCAACAAAAAGTAGTTTTTTTTAAATTTAAATCTAGTTGTGTATGCATTTTGTTGATACACAATAAGATTTCTATTACACTTACCACTGATCACAATGTATCCATGGTTTCTGCACAATGATGTATTAAACTACAAAACATTTTATGTGTGTTTAGTATATTTCTATTTGAATGCTTTTATTTAGTTTAATTTAATTTATAGTTAGCATTGTTTTCTTTTATGTAATTATAAAGTGCATTAATGTAATTGCAATTAGAGATTACAACAAAATTATTATTCAAATAAACCTTAAGTTTTAATTTATTTCCTGTAAACCTTTATTTTTACACCAATAAACTGTTTCTAAATATTTTATTTAAAAAATTAAATTAATTATTAATTAACTAAAGCTTTTTGTTGTTTAGTTAATTAAATGTTTACTCTTTAATGTCTATTAAAGTAGATGTTTTGTTGACACTTATTATTTGACATTTAAATATGACATCACTATAGCTGTCTGCTACACACGTGCCCATATGTAAGCTATGCAAACACTAATTTTATGCACATCATTTATGAACGGCAAAATTTTGCTACTGCTGCCGCTAATTAATGAAAGTACTGAATTAAAACTTGATTAAAAACATAAGTACTATTTTTTGTGCTGTCTTCTATTGTTCTAGATTCACACTATTCCTTAATCTGTAGTGTCTAATGAAACGGTTCGAGTGTACGAATACATTGCACTTATCAGATATTAAATGATAGAAATAGATTGGATATACATAAAAACTTATACAACAGAGAGTAGACAGTGAAGAATGTATAATACGTTCTTCACTTATTACCCTTGAAACTTGGTTCATTAACCTGATTCACTAGTTTTAATTACATAATACCTGCTCACTAGCACTACTCCACAATATTCAAAATATAGTAAATGTATAGAGTACATCGCTCTCTCATCCATAAATTTATATACCTGTACTTATGGTGAGTTGATTAGCCCTACAGAGCTCCTCTAAAATCATTTGATATACTGATATGATAACAGAGACCAAAAACTTATTGAAAGTTATCTGATTTATGATTTTTGCTTATAGTCATCAAAGGGGTTAAGACGTGTCAGACTTAAAAGTTGAATAACTACTTAATACTCAAGTTTTTCTCTTTTTATTATTCCTGGGTTCAACTGATTTATAAGTTCAATGAGAAAAATTAGCAGAAGTAAAGTGAATATTCTTATCAATACTACCTAAACATGTCTTAGAATTATATTTATTTAAATTTTTTACTTATTTGCTGAAAGGGTTAATGCTTTTTTCTCTTATTTTTGATTCATACAGTGAGTGCAATGTATCTAAAAAAGAGTTTCTTTGGATTAATTAAATATTTTTGTTGAATAGTTTAAAGGGTTTTGGCTTTAGATTTAATAAAACAAATTTTCTCCATTTTGTGCCAATAATTAAATGCGTGTCTGTTTTAAATGTGATTTTTTAAAATTGGATTTAATTCTAAGGTAGTAACAGTACTAATATTGTATGTATATGTGTATGTGTACACATTTCTGTTAGATCTGTTAGATATTCACTATATTTTAAGATATTTAAAATATTTATAAGTTATGGGAGGAGTTATTCACAGTAAACTACGTTTTATAATAAGTTATCTCGAAGAAAATTCTTAAAATTTAATAATGAAAGTTATTTAATAAAAATACTAAAATATTTTATCTAATTTGTGATTAGAGTTAGCATAAACTATGATTTTATTTTAAACCACAGAATCGGTATTTTTTGTATACTTTATAAATGTCTCGGTTTCAAACTATCTTAAAATTCGTGATAATTAACTCGTTATTAATTTTTCTCAATTTGAGTGAAAGACTGTTTAAAAACATATTTTGCTAAAAGATTTTAATAACGAGTAATTTATATTTAAAATAAATTTTTCATAAATTAAACCAAATATTATTTGATATAATTTTGAATTAACTAAATAAAAATTATTATTATTTATTACAGTACGCGACAATACGTATGACATATCAGTTATTGAAAAGAATTGCAACAAAATCAACCGATTCTTAACACAAAGTACTTCATATCAAACTCTATGATCACTAATAAAATATTTAAATACAAGTATTAATAAATTTTAGTACAAATCAATTAAATGTTTATAAAGTAATTCAACCATTAAGAAAGTGATTAAAATCTGCATAAAGTTCTTTAAAATGATGGCCAAACATCGTATTATGACATTACTGGACATGACCTGCCTGGTAGCTACAATGGTAACATTTAACCTGTACCAGTCAGCAAACTTAAATGAACTATCGGGTCGTATAATGCTTGTACAAACCCCACATAAATACCCGTCGAACAGTATTAATGACAATATTAGTGAACAAAAAACTATTAAAACAATTAATTTATTAAATAATTTAAATGAAACAAAAACTTTCGTAAATGCGGTGAAGCAGAGCATTAACGATAGTAAGGAAAATCAATGTCAATACCAATGAGTTCAGTGTCAGTACCACTGGTGCGAACAAGCTCTTCATCTCAGCCATCGATACCTATTGAGTCATTAAGCTCTGATGATTTACGCGTTAATAAAACAGGGAGTAATTCACTTGAGCTGAAGCCAACAATACTAGTGAGCAATAGCCTCCTTAAAGTGTAGTAACTGTTAAGTCAACTGTAGACAAAGCTCTTAAGAGTAAGTCAATTGCAGAGAACTCTAATGAAAATAATAATGACTATAAGAATGAACAAAGTCTTGTTGACCTCAACGTCGAGCAAAACACTAAGGAAACTGATAACCAAAACCAATTTGATATTAGGGATAATCCACACAATCTTAAACATATACCCAATCGGCCAAAGCTTGTGTTTAATGCGGTAGATCTTAAGACTACGGAGTCTATGAATATTGATAAACCATTGGGTTGTGATAATGACTTTGGAGTGTCTGTTGAACTACTAGTGATCGTCAATGTGTATATGACGGTAAATATTTTATGAAAAATTAGACAAATATTTTTTAAAATTTTTTATTTCAATCATTTTTATTTTAAAACTTTTACATTCGTAAAATAAAAAAACGTTTTTAGTAGTATTTATTATCATAATTTTTTTTAATTTTTGCCAATTCGATTCCATTGACGTTGTAGACATCAATGTTTTTCCATATACGCTTTGAAAATCTTGACTTCATTGACTGCCAGCTGCGTCCGGGACATACATTTCTTTTCTCCATGTATATCCAGAAGTTATTTCCTTTAAGGGAATCATACATTCCTTTTCTTATAATGAAGTCAATGATGGCTTTATCTTCTTCAAGACTGAATTTAATTCTTTTGTAAATCTTTTCATATCCCATATTTGAGTAATTTACTTCACACATTTTGATTAAAAATGCAGTGACTAACAGCCTTTTATACCATTTTTGGGTCCTCTATTTGACCCAAAGGTAATAACCTTAAAGTCAGAAGACTAAGGAGACCGGCATGTCAATAAATTTTGCTACTTTTGTAACAAATTGACAGCTGCTGCATTTTAATTTATGACTTTTCTGTACTTTTACTTTTTTTATTATTTAAGCCTTTTAAAAACTTTTTTATTTATTGCGAATTTTGTGTTTGTATTTATATTTTGCTTTTATTTTGTGTTTGTATTAAAATTTTGCTTTTATTTTGTATTTGTATTAAAATTTTGCTTTTATTTTGTATTTGTATTAAAATTTTGCTTTTATTTTGTGTTTGTATTAAAATTTTGCTTTTATTTTGTATTTGTATTAAAATTTTGCTTTTATTTTG
>JAQGCF010000253.1:0-11716 GCA_034699405.1 Hermanniella punctulata | reverse complement strand
TCGAAAAGTGTAGTTAAAAACTACCTGGGCAATCATAGCCAGATGGAATACTCCTTCAAATAATGTCCATTTCCGTTAGTGTACTACATGGGTTAACTACTTAATGGTTTTAAAGGGCTTATATATTCTTAGATAAACACTCAATGAAAACTCCTATCTTTTAAAGTTTGCAACGGATTATCTTTTGTACGGATAACTAGAATTTCAAACAAAGCTCAGATAATCTACACTTCTTTAAGTATCAAATATTTCTTAGTCAAGTATCACACAGGTAGCACAACAAACACATACCAATATAAACATTATATCGATATAAATTTATATTTCAATAGAGAAGTAATGAATTTCAGTTAAATTAATCATTTATTTTATGGCTAAAGACGATATATTTTGATAGTACTTAAGCATCGCTTTCCATATTATAATGGATTCACTTAAAGTTGAAACACAACTAATTGTAAATTTAAAGACAATAAATAACTTTTTGTAGAATGGTTTGCTTAGCACAGGTAAGCCATTATTGATTTTTCAAAAATGTTTTGAGTTTAGCTGTGGTATTACTAGGGATAAACGTGTGGTTTTAGATTCATTCGAATTAACATTAGATTGTGTTTAAAATTCTCTACAAGTGATCATTTCATTACTCTTACCTGACCTTCATTTTTGGTTGTTTTGTGTACGAAATACTAATTTTCATTTGTTTGTTATAAAATGTAAATTAAAGATAGTTTTTAAAAATATTGTAATACACACAACAAAGGAAATCAAGTAACCCACGACAATGTTCTAAATTCTAATATAACTCACATATTCCTAATAATTCTAGATTTATAGTTATAATTAGTTTTGAAAATTCAAATAATCTTATCCTCCCAGTGCCAGAACTCGCCACCTTTTCTGTAAGGGGGTGATTTATACGGGTACTCTTTGCGTTTGGAGTTCAGCTGACGAATCCCAATAGGGATAGGGATAGAAGACGTAATTTTTTAAATTAAATGTATTCATTTGAACAAAATTTGTTGTATAGAAACACCACTTCTTATTGGAGTGTAAGTAAGAATTTGTATGAAATGAATATTATTTTATCACAAATTTTGAAAATATTATAGTTTTCATTAAATTATGATAAGTCAATGAATAGTATTATATTTATGAAAAAGACATTTCATAACATGAGAATTATTGCACTCTATAATGAATAACGTCATTAAGAAACTTATTATTTGATTATTGGTATTATATTTAGTAATTTAGTTGCTTTCTTTCCATACGTGATGTACCTCCAAATTGTATAACATACCTAAACTTTTCAATAGTTCACAATGGATGGGCATATGGGCAGGGTGATTTATTGCATTTTGTGAGACAATCCCTGTATATCAATACTAATTCATTATCAATACTCAAAACTAGAGTGTATGTAAAGTATTGTTAAGTTTAAAGTTGTGCAACAAATGTATGGAAATGCTACCGATGCTACCGAGACATTTGAAGCAAATGTAGTGGAAATCAATTAACACACTAAACAAATTTAATGCTATTTTAAGACAAATCAAATTAGTTCTTCTTTTTGTTAAACTAATTTGTATTTTAATTTTAATATTGAATAAAGTTTATGACAATTATGTTGTGTTACTTTGATTTGACTAAATAAATGAATAAGTAGTAGAAAGTGTAGATGTTTTGAGTTTTTAGTATTTATTAATGAAATAATTTAAATGTATTATAGTATTGATATGGGATTAAATGATAAGTATTGAAAAGTTGTCGTTTGCTATAGACTAACCAAATTGAAGGTAGACTATGTATCGAAAGAAAGCCATATAGTATACTATAAAGAGGTTTACTCTAATGATTTTAGAAGTCCTCTATAAACCAATTAACTATTATGTGATTAACTTTAAGTGAATATAATGTGAACTCTAGAAACTCAAGAACTCTATTAGTCATAAAATAAATAATTACACACGAATTCAAGTTTTCTATTCAAATATAAGTTAATATTTGATGTGCGCTTCACTTACTGTACAGTCAATTGCAGTCAGAATGAAACGCAGTTAAAAAATATTAATACACAAAAGTAAAGGAATAATCAGTTGTGAGTAAGTCAGTCATAAGTGAGTTAATCAATTGGACTGTATACCCTGTACAATTCAAATCTCACTACCTTCTACGCAAATATACACAAAAGTGGTCAAATATGAGCTGTACAGACTGTACTTAAATTATTAAATAGTGTATAAGCATTACGTGTTTCTTTTTGACTGCAATAGACTGTACTACCTGTGGTCATATTTTATTTGAAATTTTAGTTATCCGGTCCAAAGTCAGTATAAACTCTTACAGAATTTATTTCCATTCCTGTATTCTTTCATATCTTTTAGATTATAACAAAATTTTTAATCTATAAGTTTTTGCTCTTAATCTGATTTGACGTAATTTGAGGGTTGAAAACACATTCACCCAATTTGAGAACAAATTATTTACAGTTCAAATAAACTCATATCTCATGAAAAGTTGTCAATTTGTAAAAATTCCGGATTTCCATACCTATGATTACAGTTCATAAGTTGTCTTAAATTCGGGTAATATTTGAATATTAGGTTAGGGTTAGGTATAGTGAACTTTAATTAAAGTCCAGTTACAGTATATATTGACTGAATTGTTTATTATCTGTTATAGTGAACAAAACACTTACGTCTTGTAAACTGCAATAATATTCTCTAATCTTAGGTCCGGCAATCTTAAGGAAAGCCACAGTAAGTATTGCCAGAGAGCAACCGGTGATAAATTCGTGTTCGATAATAAACCACTCTTTCGAGAATAAGAATGTTATAAAACCGAATGTGAAAACGTAAGGACCGGTAACTCCTGTCTTCTGGTAGAAAAAATCAAACCAATTCTCGGGTAAAATATAAAGTCGTGTCCTATCGGGCCATATCGGAGCCCCTATTCGCGGGAAATTCTTTAGATCGCGTTCGGGTTTCTTATCGTCATTAATGGTCGCCATTTCGGGTCCGAAACGAATGTTTAGACTTTCTTCGAGTGATTGCTTCTTAGGATCCAAATCTAATCCCTGTTCAGAACTCTCCACTATTTTTGGCAGAGTTGGCGGACAAAAAATTACTTCCCTGACATGTGCGGGCACTTCAGACATCGGGCGAACCATTTGTTTGAGTATAACGTGTTTCGGACCGAACCATACATTTCCTGACAATAATATAATAATAATTAATAATTATTTTCACTTCTCATCAATAAATTTAATTTAAATTAATTGTTAAACAAATTAAAATCAAAAATAATTACTTGAATTCAATACAATTCGTGACAACATTTCAATAAATATTTGTTTCAATAATTAATAAGAATTGATTGCAATTAATAATTGAATTAAATGTGATTTAGATTTGAGAAACAAATGAACAAAAATGAAGAAATTGATAAAATTGTATGAAAATCAATGTCATAGAAGTATTATATAAACACAAAAAGAGATGGCATTAGTTATGTTAATAATAAGATTTTTTGAACGCGTGTTCCCTATATATAGTGTAAAATCCGTTTCCTTTAGTAAAACATTGTCAAACACTAAGCAATTAATGTAAGTTTCGGTCGATTTTTTAATTAGTTTTTATTTTACTTAACTTTAATTTAATTTCAATTGATTTTCGATTTATTTATTATGTCTTATAAATTATATAAAACTTTACGAACACTTAAATAAATTATATCTGTGTTTGAATGAAATTGATTTTTGCAATGAAATAGTTTTTAAATTTGAGTCTAAATTTAATTAATCATTAAATTATTCATTTAATTAAAGAAAAACTTTAATGACTTTAATGTTATTTATTTATATTGAATAAGATGGCGGACGTCGCTCCAGCCGGTGCTCAAAGAGGAGGCTTTAGAGGTGGATTTGGCGGCAGAGGCCGTGGACGTGGCCGCGGAGGTCGAGGAGGTGCCAGAGGTAGAGGTCGTGGAAGAGGTGGTAAAGAAGGAGAGAAGGAGTGGATTCCAGTGACCAAATTGGGCCGTTTGGTCAAAGACGGGAAGATTAAGACTTTGGAAGAAATCTATAGATTTTCGCTTCCAATCAAAGAGTTCGAAATAATTGATTTCTTCATTGGATCTAATCTTAAAGATGAGGTATTGAAGATAATGCCCGTTCAAAAGCAGACCAGAGCCGGACAAAGGACGAGGTTTAAGGCATTTGTGGCCATCGGAGACTTTGACGGTCACGTCGGCCTCGGAGTCAAGTGTAGTAAAGAAGTCGCGACAGCCATTCGCGGAGCCATTATTTTGGCCAAACTGTCTGTCATTCCAGTTCGAAGGGGTTATTGGGGTAACAAAATCGGAAAGCCTCACACCGTTCCCTGTAAGGTATGGTACCTCTACTCACGTTTTGTAATTTTTTTTGCGACACTAAAGTCTTAGCGTTCGGTCTTTCGAGGCCTCGAATGCTTCGCTTTATTGTAGTTCCAGAGGTTCAACACTTTAATGGTTAGCCTTCACTACAGTGTCAGAAATGAATGACTGCTTCCCTTTTCGGTTGATGGCAGTCATGAATGCATATTCCATAAACTTTTTTTATGCAGTTTTTACTGCAATAATGCTTAAGACAGGCCATGCATTCGACACACCATTACTTACAGTACTAGTTATGACTTATAACACATTTGTCAATCATTAGGTGACCGGAAAATGCGGATCAGTTTTGGTGAGATTAATACCCGCTCCAAGAGGTACAGGTATTGTGTCGGCACCCGTTCCTAAGAAGTTGATGCATATGGCGGGCATTGAAGACTGCTATACCTCCGCAAGTGGTTCCACATCAACGTTGGGTAACTTTGCAAAGGCTACATATCTGGCCATTCAGAAGACCTACTCGTATTTGACTCCTGACTTATGGCCCGAATCACCTCTTAATAAGTCTCCCTATCAGGAGTTTGGCGAACACTTGGCTATCAATACAACGCCAGGAATTATATAATTATTGCATTTCTTTAAGGAATACATAATTTTGGAAAATAAAAATTGAATAAAATTTTTGTGTTTTTTATTTGATTTATGAATAATTGTTTGGCAAATGAGTCTCAAACGGAGAAAAGCATACATTAATTGGTATAACTTGTGTTCACACAAATTGCTTTTGATTGATGTGTGAGTGCAGTACTGGTAATTCTAGAATTGTGTTCACATGTTTTGCATCAAAAACTACATTGCGGTCAAATACTACTTATGTTTGTGATGTCATTCAAATCCAAAAATATGTGTTCTTCAGTCGACGTCTAATTATAGGTAAATGTCTTAAAATAAAACGTGTTTTGGATTGAACTCAACTGAAAAAGTGTTTTAATTTATAGATTTGAAACTTATATTAATTGAAATTAGTTTTCAAAACCGATTATTTGATTTGATTAACACAAGAGTTCATAATTTGTTTAAATTAACGCTGAGTTTGTGGAAAAACATGAGTAGACGCCCAGAGGTGATACCTCTCTTATTAAATGAAAAGCGTGTAATGAATGGAAAAGTAGGCGTCGCTTACAATGCATTCATTGAATAAGTTTATGCCTTTGAAAGCACTGGAGTTTTGTATTGGATTTAAAGCCATGAAAAATATTGATGAGAACTGAGAACTTGTAGTGAATGTAAATCAAACGATGCAAATAATAATACGGTATTAATAAAAACAATCGCAAACACCAATGAGTGACTCATTTATTGTAAATGTGAGTCAGTATTACATAAATACCTATTTTTATAAATAGTATTTGAATTTATAAGAATAAGACATGAAATCATTATTTCAACAATCGTTTAGTTTTTCAATAAATGACAACATTTTTATATTTTTTATAATTATTCGATAATTAATCGCTTTTTAATATAAACTCAAATATAATTAAAATAACAAAATGGGAATCAGTTTATCGACAAATGGATCGCAAGTCAACCAAAATGTTCGTCAAAAGTCGTTAAACAATAGTCTCATCAATAGTGTTGTCACTCATTCGACCACTACTTCAATGTCGATGAATGACAAACACCACAACAATTATGACACACAAGTGGACACTCAAATGCCTGACTCTAATGAACTCGAAAGACGTTTTACTAAAGGTTTGTCTAAAAGTTCTCTAAAATAGTTCTAAACTTTCATTTAATTATTTTTTTTTACTTAATTTGTGTTGCATTTAGTGTTGGCGTCAATGGATTTACCTCCAGATAAAGCAAAACTTCTTCGTGGATATGATATTGAGAGGAAGTGGGAAATGATTAGAGATCAGGAGAAAGTGACAGCAAAAGAGTCGCCAGAATTTTATTTGAGAAAACTTTCCACTTATTTAGACCCAAAGGCCAGTAGGAGTACCAAAAAAGTGAGACAATTGGGTGGTTCCACATCCACTCAAGTGCTAAGAGATCTGGAAATATCGCTCAGAACTAACAATATTGAATGGGTTCGAGAGTTCTTATCGGAGACCAACAATGGTTTAGATGTTCTCATAGAATATCTTACGTTTCGATTAGTTACTCAACAACAACAACAACAGCTCAAAGAACACAATCAACACCAAAACGGAAGCGCTGACAATCTTACTGGTAGTCAAGACATCAACACTAATAGCAGTTTATTGAGGTTTGAGTTCAGTACAGATTCTTATTATTCCTTAATTGCATTCAATCTTATCTTAAATTAATTTGTTTTTTGATTTCGCATAACTTTTATATCAAAATACTGTAAACACTAATAATTGCAAAATATTTATTGTTTTATTGAAACTTAATTGGCGTTTGAGTTGGAGTTCAAAATATTTTTTTTCGTTATATGATATGAAAATTCCTGTTTTTAGTTAATGAAAAAATTCTTCTTAAGTAATCCAATACAAAGTTGAGTTGTGGTAGTTCTGTAAATATAGGCATTTTTTAATTTATTGAAATTAATTTTTATTTTGAAATTTACTTAAATTTTGCAGTAGATTACAATCGCAACTCGTTTTCTGAATAATATTTGTAAAATTAAAATAGTATTTAAAAGTCAACCCAACGATCACTATATTATCATTATCTCAAAAGTTTGCGTTTACTTCAAATTTTCTCTAAACTTAAATATAGTCACAATTTTGCTTAAGATTTGAATTCATTAAATCTGAGTCTTATTTAATATAATTTATTTTATTGTTAATGCAATTGAGTTCAATGTTAACTATAATTGAATAGCACTTGAAATTACAATTCATATCTTTTTTTGAGGTCAAACATCTTAGTTCTAGTCTTGTCTTTCAATTAAAATTACAGTAATTTTGTTGATTATGATTAGAGTAAAAGTATATGACTTTCCGGAAATAATTTAACTTTGATTTCAATAAATTTCATTAATTTTGACACATAATTAAGTAAACACAAAATTTAGGCATTAATTAATACCAAATTGTTTGTGTACTATCTCTAACTGATAATAATTATAATCCATTATATTCTTCGATATTGTTGTGCTTTTGTTTCCTGTTTTCAAATGGAAATCCCTTTCATATGAGACGGAAATCGAAATTAAAATCATTGCACTATTGACTACATTGACTACCCGTTGGAAATTATTTTGTTTACATAATCTTATCGTCTATTTTGATGTTTTCAAACCAAAAATCTAATCAAAACTATTTCACTCAAAAAATATATCAAAAATAACTCTTTCATACAATTAGTCTGAATTGTGAAACAGTTTATATGAGAAATGAAGACAACTTTTTATTATAGCGATTAGATATGATTTAACTCCTTTAATAACTCGTTTAATTCACTCTACTTATGATAATTTGCTACTCATTTGATTTTTGCATTAAGTTTTCATTCAATAAATAACTTTATGATAATTCAGTGATTTATGTGAAAAAATCTTAGATAACAGGGTTTATAGTTTTCAATACCCGTACTTAAAATATAGGTCTAACAAAAAATATTCTCATCTGAAACGCTAAATGAAAATACCATAAACTAATTGATTGGTTTCCTTTTCTTTTGTTCATTATGTTAAGCATTATAAAGAAGTCTCATTAACATTGAGGACAAATGTCTTAAACCCTTCACAAGTCATGAATGCGTGCTTTGCAAATGTTTCTTAAGGAAACTTTTGATGTCTTTATTAAACAATATCTTCAGTAATAGTTTTATATTAATATATTTTAAATTTTTAATGACATAAAACACAAACAAAACTTAATTAAATCAAGTTTTAAAAAGAATTTGAAAATCCAAAAATGTTTTTAAATCAATTAAAAATGATTTAATCAATGCTAAAGTTGTATATTATTGTTGTCAGAACTTTGCGTTTTTATTCGTTTTTTATCTCTGGTTTTTATATTTAAAACTGAAAACTTTTTTTTATTCTCTTAGACTGTTCGACAATTAGACTTTGAGTCAGTCAGTGGTGTCATTAAAGTTAATCACCACAGTCTAGTATTTTATTTAAGATTGTGAATGTGTTGATCATATAATTCTAATCTTTCCAAACAAAAAACTTTTTATACGACTATTATTCTCTTGGAGTTCAATCTCTTTAATCAATTTTTATTGACATTTGAATGAATTTAATCTAAAATTTTATGTAAATTAAAATTATATTAAATTAAATCTATATTTAGAACTATAAGAACAATAAAATAATGCAATTATTGTATTTCAATACAGTTCTCCGAATTGCAATATATTTAAGGATTTATTAGCGGTAATTTCAAAGTTGGTTTCATTACTCATAATTTAATTTTGTACCCCTAGGCGTCCGTCGCTATTATTTTCTCGACAACACTCAACAAAATTAAAGTTAGGACAAGTGGGAGACGACGTTCACGTGTGCATAATGTGTATGAGAGCTATAATGAACAATAAGTTTGGCTTTAATTTAGTTATGGAACACAACAATGCAATCAATTGTATTGCGCTAAGTCTTAACCATCAAAGCCTGCGCACAAAATCGCTGGTTTTGGAACTATTAGCTGCAATATGTCTGGTCAAAGGAGGCCATCAAATAATTTTGAACGCTTTCGATAATTTTAAAGATGTTTGCAATGAGAAGAATCGGTTCCAAACACTTATGCATTACTTTATGAATTACGACAGTTTTAATATAGACTTTATGGTCGCGTGTATGCAATTCATTAACATTATCGTACATTCGGTCGAAGATATGAACTTTAGAGTTCATTTGCAATACGAGTTCACGCAATTGGGTTTAGACGACTATTTGGAGAACAAATTACGAAATACGGAATCGGAAGACCTTCAGGTCCAGATTCAGGCATATCTCGACAATGTCTTCGATGTCAGTGCTCTCATGGAAGACGCGGAGCAAAAAAATGCAGCCCTCGAACAGTGCCAACAAATGGCTCAACAATTATCTCACGCACACGAAGTCGAACACGACTGGGAGAACAGATATGAAGAACTCGAGCGTTCTATCAATGAAATATATCAGGAAAGGGATGAACTGCTCTCTGAAAGACATCGACTCGAGGAGGAACTCAACAATATTAAGAGAACTGTCAGTGCAAGAGAGGAAGAGTCACGAAGACGACAATCACTTCTTGAATCTAAAATACAAGAATTAGAACAAAACACGGGTTCAGTCGTTGGCAATAATGCGAACAAAGCACACATATCTGTTAAGCCCACCATAAACACTGCTTCTTCTCCTATATCTCCTCCCCCTCCGCCACCTCCTCCGCCTCCCGTTCCCCCGCCAGCTTCATTACCCCCTCCTCCTCCGCCCCCACCCCCAATGGGCGCAATGATTCCTCCTCCACCTCCCCCTCCATTAGGCGGTAGTTCTCACGATATGTTAACTCTTAAGAAGACTTATAACACAAAATACAAATTACCGACTTTTAATTGGATACCACTTAAGCCAAATCAAGTGAAAGGAACGATATTTAATGAGTTTCATAACGAGGACAAGATATTAAAAACAGTCAATTTTGATGACTTTGAGGAACAGTTCAAATTAGGAACAAAACCAGAACTTATGCGAAAGAATTCGATGTCCACATTAAACGCGTCGAAAAGGTTTAAAATGCCCGAAAAAGTGTCGCTTTTAGAACACAATCGGTTGCGAAATATGGCCATTTCGATGAGGAAGATTGATATCGACACCGATACTATCGTGAGGGCCATCAACTCGTTCGACACCAACTGCTTGACTGGTGATTATCTCGAAGTGCTGTTGAGAATGATTCCAAACGCAGATGAGGTGAAGGCATACCGCGAGTACGAGCGGTCAAACCGTTCTTTGGATGAGATGAACGAAGTCGACAAATTCCTGTTCCATATCTCCAAAATCGAAAGACTCGAACAAAAGCTTCGGATTATGTTTTATATGACGACTTTAGTGCAACACAATCAAACACCCGCTGACAGTATTATAGGTCAGTGTCGGTCACGTATAGCTACCATTACTGAAGCCGCGAGAATGCTTCGCAAATCACAGGGAATTCGAACTATTTTAGAATATGTTCTCGTTTTTGGCAATTATCTCAACTGCTCGACACGTACTATAGCCACAGCGCCCGCCTATGGCTTTAAACTGACGACTTTAGATCTTATAAGTGAAACAAAATCAAGTGTCGATCGCTCGCGATCTCTATTGCATTATATCGTTGACGTATTGTTAAATAGTGTTGAGAGCAATGGACCCAAACCTATGAGATCTATCATAACTCTGGCTTCAAAAAGTTCAGGACATATGAGTGGTTCCGACACTTTAGATAACATTAAAATGCCGTTTGATTTGGAAAAGTTGCTGACATTTGTCGAGAGAGCGACCATTGTTTCGATGGAGAACTGCGTTCTGGAAGTGATTGACTTAGAGAAGGGAATGGAGTTATGCAAAAATGAACTACAATTAAGAAATTCCAGCGGTTTAGCCAACAATCAGGCGACTCAACACTTGAGACAATTTATTTCTATGAAATCGCCTGAACTTCAAGCACTTCGGGAGGACTTAAAAAGATGTCAACACGAATACAATGATTGCGTCGAATATTTCGGTGAAAGCACTAAATTAATGGAGTCTTCGAATCAATTGTTCGGTACTTTTACCCGATTTTTAAAGAATATCAAACAATGTCAAAATGATAACTACACCACTCAGAGGAAGAGGTTTGAGGAGGAACTCAGACAACAAATTCTTGAAAAGCAACTCAAATCACCCGAAAAAGAGTCAACAAATGAAGTGAAAGTGAGAGAAAAGCGTTTACTAAAACAGGACGAAGTATACAACGGGGCTCTCGAAGACATACTCCTCGGTATTCATTGCTTTCAATATTATTATATCAAATATTTATTATTATTTTTCTTAAGGTCTCAAAAACGAGCCCTACAGGAGAGCAGACGCCGTCCGAAGAAGTCAAAGGAGGAAACAGGAAAACGTTAGGCTCTCTTCAACAGAACTTATGGATATGTAAAAAACATTTACAAATTTAACTTATTTTAGATTTTTTTCATAAAATTTACAAAATTTATTCATAAATTAATATAAATTGTCATAAAAATCATTATTTTCTCTGATTTATCAAAGTTTTAAACTCAAAGTCTTCCTATTATTTAACTTATACTACAAATTGATTTGTAAAACATATTGAGTAATGCTATCGACGGCCAAAACATGACATTATATATATTTCGCATCAGAATTACTGCAATTCATAGTCACACAAAT
>JAQGCF010000252.1:0-11730 GCA_034699405.1 Hermanniella punctulata | reverse complement strand
AGTTTGGATGGAATGAAAGTCCATGAATTTCAAACAAAAATTAATGATTGGATTCCTGATAGGAGTATAGGTTTTCGGTGTAATTAATAACAATAATTTAACGGATGAAAAATGTTTGTTCCATTCCTTCAATAAATGAAAGCATTGCAAAGCCGGTGATCAACAATGGAAGCTAAAGAAAAATTTGTATCCTGTATGTAATGGAGTATCTAAAGGGTCACAACCATTAGTTTAGGAAAACCTTGTTTGCTCTTTGTCAAACTCAGTCCAATCTAGTGATCAATTGTAAGTAAGACAAAGCAAAATCGGGTGATAGCGCACAACTCATTGAGTCTTTTTCTTAGTTCTGATCTTTATATTAAACCAAACATTTTTATATAGATATAACTTATTTCTATCAATGCTCTATAATTTAATTCTGATCTGGATTAAACTCCAAACGAATTGCTTCTGAGCTCAATATAATCTAAAATATATAAACTTTGGTGTATTGCAATGCATGTCAGAGTACAACCGCTCAAGAAAAGCATTTTCATGTCAAATAAGAGGATTTCTTTCAATGATTAAACGTTGTTTAAGTTACAAGTTTTAGTTACTTCGTTCATATCAGCTAAAAAAGTTTATTTCAAAATGAGTCCAACAAATATTTTACTTATTTCTGGTCTTTATTAAATTGTCTGCATTTTTAAAATACTGTCTGCTATTACACAGAATCCAAAATTATTTCCCGTAAAATAGTTAAAATAAATTATTAAAATTTTAATCAACTCTAACTCTAACTCAAAATTCAATATTTACTATGAACTCAAAAACAACATTTTTATTCTGTCCGAAACAAAAATGATGTGAAGCAGAGCTGAATAAAACAAAACAAAAATAGCTCAGAGCAGCGTTTGTTGACTTTATTTTGGAAAAATAAGCTTAAAGACAAAGTTTAGATGAGCACTAGTTAGACACGTATTGCATCATTTGAGGCTCAAAAAATAGATATGTTGTAAAAATGGACGAGAATTCGCTTTTACAGTCGTTGCTATGTTTTGACTTCAAATAGTTTTTGTTTTTCCCTATTTTTTACTTATATTGCTCTGTGGTCTGGCCTTCATGTCTATCTCTACCTTTCTCTTTCTCTGTAAATTATCTCTGGTATTGACTTGTTATCTCATTTTGCATGTGTTACTCTTTACTGTAAAACTGACAAAATGTCATTTTTGAAAAAATATGTGAATCACTACCACTCGAAAAAATATAAATATAATGTTTTGTGTTATCAGTTTAAATTCTTCGATATTTTTTTATATTTGATGCGTGACTTTATCTTTTATTATAGTCCTGGCGTTCAACTATTTTAACTATTTTTCAATCTTTTAGTTTTGATTATTTTTATACTTTTCAAATACAAATCATAATTATTTCAATTAAAAGTTGTAATTATTTAACTTCATTAATATCTAACAATTTGGCAAAACATGTTTTCTCGCATAATTTGATTGATTAAACAGAGAAAATTGTGATATAGATCAGAGTGAAAATGTCATTTACAATCTAAAATGACACCCAAAACACTTGTCTTGTTTAGAATGCATTCCTTAATGAATTAAAATACAAAATTAATGCAATTTTAACTTTTTCTAATTTTGACTTCTGTTATTTTGGGCACTAATATATCACAATATACGTATATTATAATTAAAATTGTAACTCTCATTAACTTATCTCCAATATAGCTCTGAAGCATAACAGAGTCACACGATTTTATAATTAGGCATTTCTTCCTAAATATGAAGTCAGCAAAAAATGAAATTATGTTATTTAAGTCCATTAAAAGTTAATTCTGAAACTTAAGTTTCTTAAGTTAATGCTGCATAAGATAATGTTCATTATATTACTCAATATAATATGAGTAGCGTATAAATTAACCATTTTATAAATATACCCCCATTTGCTTCATTTGATTAATGGACTTTAAGTGATATTATAAAAGATATTTTTTTATTCTAATTTAAAAGTTTTTAAATTATTTTATAATATCTTAAGAAGTTTTGAGTGTTTGGTAATTAAAATTTATTAGTTCAAAGTTATTACTGAATTAATTATTACTAAAGTAATAGTTATAAGAGATAAAAGGATTATAAGATTTCCTTTCAGTGGCTAATTAAGAAAACTAATCATTCGAATCGATTACTTGATATTACTTCATAAAACTTGGAATCACTTATTCTTATGTATAGAATGTGTAAGAATTTTGAAAGTTATTTAATTAAACGAAGTCGTGATGAAAGCTATATCACAAGAGTCTAAGAATGATATTACCAGTTGTAAGGTTTAACGTAAAGAACCTCAGCTTTGAAAGACTTTTGACTTAACGGCACTCAACGATTAAATGAATTCATTATATTGCAAAAGATATTTAGAGAGAACTCATAAACTTTCATAACTCACAATATTCAGACAATGAGTTTCTCTATTGTTTTGTCAACTCTTCTCTTGTGTTGGTCAGTCATTCATATATTACTGATTTAAGTCTCAACAATCATTAATTTTGGCCTTATTGTGCTTTTATATTATTACTTCACTACCACCAGATTAGTTAATGGATAAGAATTTTGGCAACAAATAAAGTAATACACATTAGGGCTTGTTGTGAGTATTAAATAAAATAGGCAAAGACCTAATAATAGGGACCTCATACCAGCAAATAATATTGTTTCTGCTTGTATTCACATATACTTTCTATTGTATTATAAATAAATTAATAATAATATTATTATTACTAAAACATCTATATATCTAAATAAAATTTAATCCCTTATAAAGATTTATAACCTTTAAATTAAATTAACTTTAAAAATGGTTAAGTTTTAATAGTTTTAATTTAGTCTTAAAATTTTGAATCAATGAGTATAGCATTTTGTTTTCTCTTTAGCGAATTTTGAATAAATCTCATTAAGTGATCCATTCTTTTATGAAATGTTGCTATCATTCAAGAAATGTCATAAACTATAATGAAGATAATTAATTTATGTTGTGGTGCAGTACTACTACTTTATTAGCTAATATTTAAAGAGTGTTCACAGTGAATGTTAACATTATAGATATTTATGCATCATATTGTAGCGCACAGTCAGTATTTATTTTGATTTATTTTTGGTTCCAATTCTTAAGAAGTATAATAATTAGATTAGAGTTAAATTAGATTAAAACTTTGATAACTGACTCATATTAGGTTTGGTTTATTGTTATTCAACCACTTAATCGCTTCTATTGCTTAAGTTGTTGCGACTATTATTCTAAATTGTATTAATATTTAGAGTTAAAAAGTAAACTATTTAGACATTTGTCACAAAACATGCGAACAAATGACATTAACCAGATCGTCAACTCTAGTGTACAAAACAAAGACTTTAAACTCAAAAACAAAGTTATAAATTAGTAAATGTCAATAGATTAAAGGCTAATATTCAGCTATTCTGAATAAACATAAATTTAATGATATTTTTCTCTCTATGCGATGAAATTTTTAAAAGTAAATGAACTTAATTTTAACATTTAAAAAATAATCTAAATGTTATTTAAGCTAAAGATAGGATAATTACAGTAATATTTTCTATACGTTTTGCAAAAAAAAACGATTTATCATTATTTTCCAATCAGTAATTTGTTAATTAAATTTGAATTTGTTATAAAATATTGTCATTTTTAAAGTACTGTACTGTACTTAGAAGGAGTCATTACTCTATTGAAATATTGCTACAATACATTAGCCCCTCTAAAGACACTTCCTTATCATACTTTAATTACAATATACGGTTTATTTATTGACAATATTTCAAAATAACATACTGTAAATACATAGTGAGTTTAGAATAGTGTAATATTGATAAATAATTAACAATTTTGAATATATATTGATTTTCTAAATTAATTAAGACTAGAATTTTGATATTTGTAAGAAAGATCATTAAACTATAATACAATACTATATTTTTACTTAACTTTCTTTGTTTAACATTTTATTTTTGTTTTACACGACATATTCTGCGAAGAATTATGCAAACAATTGTGTTTTTAAAGAGATTTTTGTTTAATTTTCAATAATTTGATGTTTTGTTTGCATTGCGAATACAATAAAATTTTATTAAAAATTGAAATTTTGATGAAAATGCAATAGTTTTACTTTTTATCACATATATGTTATCGTTTAGGTAATGATCCGTAAAACCATATGAAATAATTGCAAAAGTTTTAGGTGAAAAATAATCATTTGAGTGTAAGAATACTTATGCCACTCAAAAATTAGTTTCTGTGGATAAGACTGTCAGAAATATTTTAGATAAAAATTCACGAACTATTTATCCTTATTATACAAAATGTGTTTCCACCCCATTTTCATACAAATCATGATATAAATACAAGATTCGATTAGAAATATCTTTACCTATTTTGTGAAATTTAAATGATAAACACGTTTTTATCTCTCAACTATTTATGCACTTGGGTTTTATTGTGAAATTTCTTAAATGTATTATTCAATAAATGCTGTGACTATTCTCAAATATTTATATTTTTTAATTTATTAGTCTTTAATGAATGGATTTTTAATTAAAACTCGTGAGTGAATAGCAAAAGAGATTAATTCTAAATGATTGAAATCTTAATGATATTATATTTGAATTACAACAAACATAAAATATTGTTATTAGAGTTTTGGACATTTGCAGTACAATAATAAGTTTTGATACAACAAAAAACAAGTTCAAAAGTCTGATACTTTATTGATAAAATAAATTATATATAACAGTAATGTGAATAACAAGTTATGCATACACTAAATGAACAACAAAAATACCAAATGATTTTGGAAAAAATGAATCAAAAAGATAATGTAGTGATAGGTCTCTATAGCGAGAAGAATATAGCGATTGAATAAAGTTGGCAAAACGCAGCTTGTAATGCTCTCAAGTTAATGGTGCAATAGAAGTGCCAGTATGTGTATGTGTGTGAGTGCGATGCACTCTAAATTGTTGAATATTTCATGAAGTTATACACTATATAAGCTAATAATATATAAAAATATATATTTGTGTTATATATCTATAACTAAAAAGAAAAGCTGAGAGAAGTTAATGCTTTCTCTCTATTAAATTGAACATTTGAAGACTAAGTGAAGATTTTATTTTAACAAAATCATTGTCACCTCCTTTAAAAGTTAAATCATTTGTGATTTAAATTATCAAATAATTCTCCAATTGATTGCTTTTTAATAATATTTTGTTTTTTGATAAAAACCATTTTGTTATTAAGAAATATACTGTAAATGCATTAAAAATAGCGATAAATTGCATCAAATATGAGTTCACAACATATTCGATATTTAATATTGATTAGAGAGAATAGCATTAACATCATTAATCAGGGAACTAGTAAGTTATGTCATCTTGTTGTTAGTTACTCGTTCGTTCAAATAAGACGAGTGTTGTGCAAAAAGTTTCCATTTTCTGTTGCTCTAACACGTTATTATCTCTCGCATATTAGACACAGTAATATAATCTGTTGTGAAATAATGACTTTCTTCTGACTATATTTGAGAATTTCCTATAATATGAGTAATATTTTATATAATTTTGTTTTTTGATGCCATTTCTAATTTACGTTAGAGTACAGTACATAATGATTTCGTAGTGCCTAATAATCTCAACACTAGGTTGTTGTAGTCCTAATTTCTCTAATGATGGAATGGTGTAGTGATTCCCACATTACGTCATTACTAAACTCAAAATTATTAGATTTTCATTAAAAGTATCGAACTTTAGTGGTTTTTCTTTTTCTTAAATCAATCTTTTTTGCAAAAAAATCTATTCTATTCAGTCATAGAGTATTAGGAGTATAGTGCAGTAGTGTTACTTAATTATACATTCAACGGAAGAAAATGTCATTAAATTAGAAGCGACTGTCGATTTCTCCTAATGAACATTAGTAGTGAAGAGAAGAAGTTAATGTCATATCCGATAATCCACTGACTATAAGAGTTTTTGATAAGAAAACTTTAGTAATTAGGAATATATTGCGTTTCATGACTTGTCTATCATCAGCATTTGCGACCCCTCGACATAGTGTTTCCCCTTGAGTTGATGTATCTCTTTTGTGTATTTCTTTTGGCAATTTTCTATTTGCATCGTTTATATTAAGCTTAAGTATAGTTTTGCGTTTTCAATACTTGTATCTGAGTTAGCATTAAGGCCCCAAAAACATAGTCATATCCAGGTGTTCTGTGTAAACAAAAATTTAGTGATATTTTGCTCTCTCTCTCTCTCTCTCTCTCTCTCTCTCTCTCTCTCTCTCTCTCCATCTTCTCTTCTCTACTATACTCTACTCTCAACTATATTAAATGAAATACCATTTAAAGAATACAAACTTTTGATAACATATTTATATATTTTTTTAATATCAAATGTTTATAATTAAAAATATAAAAAAATTTTAAAACAACTTTAATTTGATAAAAATAAGCAAAATATTTATAAATTAATTGTAAAATTTTATATTAATAGTAGTTAAAGAAATTAAGAATTAATTAAAAGAGAACAAAGGAGTTGTCTGTAGAGTTAGTAAAGTGATAGTGGAAGCTATTTGATTAGTTTTTATTATAGCGGCAAAAGACAATATTTGGATCCTTAACAACGTTGAAAGATTGAAATCCAAAAAATGCTACGACTCTATTACATGCTTCTGTAGCTCATTAAAAATGGATAGTTTGCTGTTTGATTCGTATCCATTCGCCTAATATTCGTTATTACATTTATTCTCATTTCTTATTTATTTTATTGCTTACATTTATTTTAGTTATTTTACGTCAACTTTTAGTATAGCACTCAAAACTAAATCTTTTTTTAAGAATTATTTTGTCTATGTTTTGACTCTGTATTAATCTTTTGATTGACGTTTGATCGATATATACAGCAACAGGTCATCGGAGCATTTTGAAGGGAAAGTGTGGAAAAAGTATTAATAATTGAACATTAGTTTTGGAAATGGGGACAAAAGGGAATGATCTATAATAGATATCGAACAGATTGATCACACAGTGTAACAACCTTTTGCTATGGGGCAGGAATGCGATTATCATTTTATATTTGACATGTAAAGGTTCGCGCGTACAGATATTGCGTTACACTTTATTATACCGTAGAGTAGTAAATGTAGTGCACAATACAAACGATATATGCAATATATATGTATAATATAAGCAGTAGACTTGTGTTATGAGTATAGCGTATAATATATAAGTTATATATATTGGCAAATGTTGGTCTGGCAATCATTATCGCAAAGCTGCGATCATAGATGCGATGCACTCTCTCTCTAGTTTTCCATATATTTCTAAATCGCATTTCCATTTTCAAAGCTATTTCGATCAATAGTTCCGCGCGACGACGTACTACTCATACACATTAGACCGTTCGCACAGTATTACAGTTTGAGCACTAGATCAGAATGTTAGCTCCGTTTGGCGAAACTCATTTGGTTGGAGAGACCAGAATCATATTTACTTACATATACTCTATTGCAACGATGCAATATATTTGTAGTTATTCATTATAATGTCACTATTCTATTGAAACTTTTATTATTGTTAAGAGCTATAGTCAACCAATGTTTATAACTTGTGGACAAATGTTAGACAATGTGTTCGTTCGTTAAGTTATATATTTTGTAAGTTTTATGTTATTGTAGTGAAAATTTGAAGTAATATTAAATAATAAAATCCAACTTTTGAATCGTGAAAGAGAATGAAATGTGAAATTAATTATTTAAACTTATTATTATTATTACTATCGCTATAACTACTGCTATTATACAACATTAGTGTGATTTTCAAAATTAGTTCACTTGAAAATAATTGACTTCTATTGTATTGTTTGCTATTTTGAAAATCAGAAATTATAAGAGACCAGCGAAGAGACACCGCTTTTTATTCTCTAACAAAGTCTGGCTGTAGGTATGATAAGCTCTGTTACTTCCGTTAACATTTGTTGATAAAATAATGCTCGCTCTTAGATAATCCTTTACCGTTTGCTATAGTTTATATGACCTCAATGTTGACTAGCATTTAAAATCAACTTTTATTATTGCCATTACTAGCGTTTAGCTACTCTTATGTTCAAATGAACATTACTCCAAATAGAGCAATGAGTAAATCTGAGTTATCTCTAAAAAAGCTAAAGCATTGGTTTCTCAAATTTCTTGTCATAATTCATTAAAGGATTATCAAAAGAGGATTATTGTCGAGAGAAAAATGAAATGCCATTCATTCATATTATTTTCCTCTTTGAGCAGTACAGAAGTGTAGTTTCACAAAACGTATTATTTGAGTGAATCTCTTAACAAAATCTTTTCATCTTTTCATATCGTACTCAAAGATATTTCAAATTGAATTTACATCACTTCCAAAAATTCTGGCATTTTCTAAAAATTATTTAACTTATATTTTACAACAATTTGGGATAAAAATGTTTACTTAAATTTAATGCCATTCCATAAAGTAATCCTATTCTCACTTTTTTGCTCCAAAAAGTTGCTTTGAATTAACATGTTTTCAAAAATATCCCGGAATAAAAATAAAAGAATTCTTTTCGAGACGGCTTCAGAATTTTAAATTTGATTAATATATAAAAACTAGATTTTATATAAAAGTGTAAGAGTTAAGAGTAGAAGTAGTTTTTTGCTATAAATTTATAAAAAGCAAATAATTTCGAAGTGTATACTCCAATGATAGACTTAGTCTCATATAAGTCTGCATTTTGGTTGGACTGACATGGAGTCAGTTTACATTATATTTTTTCGAGTCCTTTTACTTGTGTGTATCGCATCGGATCTTCTGCTTAAAGAAATTTTTCTTTACATACAGAAGAATCTCTACAATAGATTTGGTGTGAGTGAGAAGAAAAGGGAAATATGTGGCTCTTATAAGAACTTTACGATTCAATGATTTTATCGACTCTAATACAGAAGCCATCTCTCCTTATATTGCTATTCAATTCAACATAATATACAATTTTTTGAGTGAAATATTAAAGCATAGGAGAGTTGGGCCGCTTTTGTGTACTATTGTAAGCATACAATATATACAGTATATGAGAATTATATAGAAATAGATGTAAGAAATACGAAACGAAGTTTGAGATGAAGATCGAGTTGTAGTGAGTATTAAAGAGATATGAGTAGACATACAATGTTGTTATTCTTGGGTTAGAACTCGTTTCAAATTGATTAGAAGCTGCCTTTGTGTGGCTCAATGGTCATGAATAAAGCAAATCATAGTATATAAGGCGTTCCAATATTCAAATGATATTCTTTATTTCGCTCTTCATTTCTCTTCAATGAAGGCAATAAAGTTTCACTTTCTCTAAAAGACTATAACACAAGGAGTAGATCAAAGCGAAACACATACTCTGTACAGAGTATAATAAGAGTAGTAAGAAAAGATGAGAACTAACTCACACAATCTAACCTTTCCTCAAAGTTAACTTCAGTGAACTTTTCCATTTAAGCTAACATTAGATTATTACAGTTCTAGTGATTTATTTCTCACTCACAAAATGGACTTTAAAATAGTTAAGTAATTCTGAGTTTGGAACCTATATATACATATGTATGTGACTTATAATGAAGACAAATGATGCAGAAAATAGTTTACTACAAATTTTGTTTACATAAGCATAAAATGGGATTTAAATTAATTAAAGAACATAATTACAAAACAACCCTAAAAAGTCTCTTCAAATAACTCCAAATAACATCTGTATTCAATTTTAAACATTTGACAATACAATACATTTACGCTATATTATAGTTGACACAAAGTATCTCATAATATTACTTGAAGTAATGTCAATATGTTAGAGTCATAATAGAGTAATATGTGATAAATTTGATTAAACTTAAACGTAAACTTAGCCATTGGGCAAAAGTTTAATTTTGTCAAAATTAATAAACGTAAAGCTGTGCAAATATAAACTCCCTCTCTATCGAATATTTATTATTAATATAGTAGTAATACTGTACTACTGATAGTCTAATACAATATGTGAGAAAAACTTTCGCATATATTTATAAATGTCAAAGAAAACAGTGGATCGATAACAATAGAAAGAGTAAAATTTGGAGAATATTTCTGCCGACAAATATTTGGCAAAGCATTCAATTTCTTTTTTTCATTAAGTACTGCAAGTAATCATAAATTTTAATTCAGCGTCAAATTGGTGTCGGTGCGAATTTGTGACTCACAATTAGGTAATAAGTAGTGTAAGTAGTGTGTGTTGAAAAAGTGAATTTCGTTGCAATTTTGGTGTTTGACATTTGTGTACAGTTCTGTATGCAATGATATAGTCGTTCACTTTTAGGTGAAATATAGCTTAACGCTAACAAGAAGTAAGATGAGAAAACCTTGTCTTTTTTGCTTTGCTTTGGGTCATAAAATATTGATCAACTATGCCTTTCCCTCCTATACTACTCTCACTTTACTCTCATTTCGATTATACTGTAGTATATCTGAGTAATGGATAACTTTGATATTATTTGATGCCATTTATTTGGTAAAGAGTTTTTATTCGATTTAAGATTGTATTAAATTTGATAATCATATTATCAAATAAAAAGAAGACATTTTTCTAATAAAATTATCTTAAGTTTTATATTAGTTTATTTCATTCATTAATAGATTGCTTTTTATTTTAAGAATTTATTTAAGAAATTATATATTGTTTGCAGAGAAGGATAAATTGAATAATCTTATAAAAATGAATAACAAAACTGCAAATTGTAGTAAATTTGACAGAATTTTATATAAGAAAAATATGATTAGAATGGCAAAGAGTGTAGGGGTTGGCTCAAACAATAATAATAATAATTAAAGCATTTACATCTTATCGTATAAATAGTCTCTAATGACTTGTCGTTAACGTAATGCTACTAAAAATGCTTAATGTTATGTCGATTTAGGAATTTACTAAATAAAAAATCTTTAGTACATTACTATTTGGGTCATATTTTGTAACCACTTATTTATCTAATGGTGAAAAAATGATCGTTAAAGAAAAATATACAGAAAAGCAGAGCTTAATACTAATGAAGTATAAACTATTAAAAAAATATCTGACATAAGACAACATATTGAGATGATAACACATGTGGTGTTTGTGAAACATTAAAGACGAGTAAATTGACGTGAAAAGACATTCTAAAAATTTATAACAACAAATATCAATACATTGATTGCTGCACTTTCACCTGTTTTTGATATGCTATCCGAGAAATTATGTTACTTATGAGATGCTTATTAACTATCTCTAAATGAGAATTATTAAATAAAAGCAAAAATTCTGAGTTATTATATCCAGAAAATCAATTTTCAAGTTGTCTTATTATTTATACTCAAAAATTAATCAATATATTATCAAAATACTGTTTTATCAATTAGATTTTGTATTAAACAATTCTTTTATTTTTAGATTTAGATATAAATTATATTGATTTCTATTAGAATTGTTTATTTTTAAAATTATATTTAATTTCACTATAATATTCAAATTCATTGATAGTTTAAAGTAAATCAGTTTTTAAGTGTTTAAAAATCTGATAAAAATTATATTTTTAAATGATTAAATATATTTCATTTTAAGTAATGAGCATCTTATTATATAAAATAATTATAATTTTCTTGTCAAACTGGTT
>JAQGCF010000251.1:0-11736 GCA_034699405.1 Hermanniella punctulata | reverse complement strand
CGAAGACTACGAACTGCTTACACAAACACACAACTATTGGAACTCGAGAAAGAATTTCATTTCAATAAATATCTTTGTCGGCCCCGAAGGATAGAAATAGCCGCGTCTTTGGAGTTGAGTGAAAGACAAGTGAAAGTTTGGTTCCAAAATCGAAGGTATTTCCCATTCATTCCTTTGAAATGTTTATTTTGAATATAATTTCTTTAATATATGACAAATAATTGTTAGAATGAAACACAAGAGGCAGTCATTGATGAGCAAAAATGGAGATGAAAAGGGAGGTAAAAGTGGTTCGTGTACTAATGATGAAGACAGTATGGATATGGATGGGGGAAGTGGCAGAGGAGGACATGCAAGTGGATCAGAAACAGGACTAGATTTAGACAAATCCGCGTTAAGTCCTGATGACAGCAATCACTCGCAAAGCTCTAGGGATGAAACGATCTCTTGTGAAAAGCCTACCAATTCTACCCCACTGTCAATGATTGATCCGTGTTGTGCAGATCCAGTCAATACTACTCAAACAAATATGAACGCATCGACATCAGGATCGCCATCAGTTCTGTCACCTCATTGTGAAGACATCAAAATATCGGTTTCGAATGCATCGCATTTACTCCACTCCGCGTTATCCGCCATAAGTAGTTCTCCGGCCACTCGTAATACATTGGTTTCGCCGCCAAGTATTAGCATTAGTCCAAAAGGCCATCAAAGTCCAAATGAACACTTGAGTTGTGCCCAACCATTACATAGTGTGACAAAAGTGAGAAACTGGACTCCAAACACAAGGCAACCATTGAACACATTGAACACCATTGAGTGCCATTCAAATCATAATATGAATCCTATTATTAACATAAGTGTCAACTCCTCGACATCTATAGCACAACCACAACTACATCCCCCACACCCCCCAAACGGTTGTAATTATTACAACCGATGCACTTCTTCATCGCCCTCCTCCTCATCGACCTCCTCCTCATTCTCTTGTGGTCGTCGATTGCGATTTTCGGGTCAATTTGGTCCCCAAAACACATCCCGTACTTCGCCATCACTTTCTCAAACTACAAACTTTTGTTACAGGAGTTCGTCGTCAGAAAACTTTTCAAATGCACGCAATTCACAACAAACAAATACAGTGTCAGCACACGAACCATTTACTACAACAAAGTTTTTTTCTACCGCTAATGTGACCAACGGTGCTAACAATGCATTATATACTCATCAACAACAACAACAATCGCCACAATCGGGACAATTACAACAGAGGACTCATTTCTTTGCTTCCGATTATAATTGTGATTATTCTGGAGCACGAAATGAACCGCAGACTCAGACACAGACACAAACTTACCCCCAAAGACAGCTCTACGACAGCGCATATATAGATAATGCACAACAACAGCAATTTGTATCAAACGGTGCGACAATAGCCTATGCAAACCATACCAACCATTCAAACTATGCAAACCTTGTAAATCATGCAAATCATGTAACTCCCGATTCCGACTCTTATGGCAGTGAAAATAATAACAGACAGCAAAGCAATACAAACCCAAATGCATACCCAAATGTGGGATACTATGAGTTGGCGTCCAATTCGAGTGATCAAAGCTCTCATCGGATTCCAAGTGAATACAACGCAATAACTCTCAAACAACAGACACACGAATACTCATCTGATTCTTCAGCTGCAGCTCATCAGCAGCAGTACTACGACATACAAACCACTTTGGCTGTCTCTCCTAGCATTCCAACTCACACCAACACCACATTCGATCAAACGTATACCAATTCAAACAGCAATAATAGTAATGAACTGACGGCTAACTGTTATAATAGTTATAATAATAGCAACTATTATGATGTTTACAACAACTGCACAAATGGTATTAATGGTATTAATGGTATCACTAATAATGAGTTCAATTTTATAAACATTGCGAATGAATTTACGACACCTGAATATTATCAACTCAGTTAAAATTGTTAGTAATCTCTCATTACTTGTCTATAACTATTGAATACATAGTATATAAAACATTGTAAACTCTAAACTCAACTCCATTTAATTGGTTACCAATGCATATATGAGTTACTGTTTTAGTGCTAAACTAATTAAACCGAATTATTGTTAATTTATGCGTTTATTTTCAAATGTTAAGCAAAAAAGTGTCGCCTTTTGTTCAAAATAAAACATAAAACATGGGATTACTTAGAGATAGCATTCTAGTAGTCTTTGTGATGCTATAAATATTATTGAACGTCTAAACGAGAATCGTTTGTGATTTTTGAGTCTCCCAAGACTTAGTTCACATTACATTGTTTTTACTATTAGTACAGTGAAATCCATGTATGTCTTGCTCTCCCATTTATTTTGTACCGATATATAACCTATTCATCTCTAAAGCTCTTTATTTTTTGTGCATCTCCTGCCTCTAGCTTTCAAAGCTTGTGCTGCTTTTGATACAAACAGTCTCTCCATCTCTCTCTCTCTCTCTCTCTCTCTCTCTCTCTCTCCTCTTCTTTTTTCTCTTCTTTACTATCCTCTCACTCTCTCACTCGTCTCCTCTGTACTCATCTTTTCTATTCTGTGTCTAAGTCTCTCTAATTTTGTGTTTTGCACTCATATAACAAACTAATCGGTAAGAACTTATATAGAGATCACAACTTTACAACTTTTTCTTTAATATAAATTCATTGCATAGTTTTGGGTTTGAAAATGGGCAATAAAACAGTCGAGTCGAGTACTATTTAATAACCTATTAATTTTGAAGCTGTGATCACTTACTATTGAACCAAAAGGCAATGTATTCCAGACTCATAAAATGTATTTACATGGAATTTGTGCGCTATTAACTGACAAGTGAGCGTTAAATTATTGTTATTAATAATGTAATTATTAATGAACTTAAGGCGATCTTTATGTGCAATTAAATTCCATTTTTCAACAAAACAAACCAAAATCTGTGATTTAAAACTCTGTAAATAACTTATCAAATGCTAACACGAAGACAAAGACAAATTAAGTTTGTCCATCACTTCAATACAAATGCAATCTCTGTAAATAGTTATAAATCTTTATAACAAAATCGCATCAATTTTTCTCTTTAATCGATTAAATATAGAAAACATACACTAAATTCAACAATAAATTATTCATTAATTCATCGATTATTCATTGACTATATTATTAATAGAATTAATCTTAAAATAAATATTTCTTTTGTAGAGTTGATATATTCAAAGATATATTAATAATATTGTGTATAAATATAATGATTAATATTAATATTATATTAATAGATCAATAATAAGAATACGTTTACTTTTAAAATTTTGTTTTTTATATAAACCCAAACCCATGTGGAACCCGAAATGTGATGCTTTTTACTTGTTAACTGTTCACTGTTAACTCCAAACTCTTTATTCTCTGGAGGTTTTCGCCAAAAGTGAGTACAGCTTATAAGTTAAGGAACAGCAAAAGTAACAGTAGTGTTACTCCATTTATATAAGCATACTGTACTCTACTGTGCTTTACTTACGTTATGTACAGTAAATAAAAAAGGAAAACAGTAATATAGTATTTATTGGATTTCGATTAATGCCTCAGTCTTTCGTTTTCACTCACAAAATTACTTACTCTTTACCAACTTTTCTCTCATACACTATAAAGAATGACTTATCAATCCTTCACAAATAATACATAAACTAAAACATTATTTAACCTTTAGGTATATTCTCTTTCCATCATTTAATTACAACAACCGGTAATCATAAATCAAAATAACTTCCAAAAGATTATATGCTATAAATATTTTAAACTTTTAAATAAACTAACTATAAGTTAGTTTAGGTATTATATGCTTAAGTTTTAACAACATATCGGAAGGTTTTGTTATTCAAATATTTTGAAATTTGTTCACATAATAATTGTGAGATTTATTGGCTCATCCATTGTATTTATACTTATACTCTGCTTATTTATTATACACTACAACTACAGTATAAAGAATTATTGAAGGTTTAGAAATATGTTTAAATATTGAAATATTACTCTTTCAAACTACTAATTATTTCACTACATTCAGTGTCATTCCTCTTGAATCCAAACAAACAAACTTCAATTTACTTTATTTTTAGACAAGTCTATCAATACTGACAACAAATCAAAACAGAACTTCTGAACAGTAGTGTTCAATAATTGTCGATATTCTTAATATAAATTTATAATAAGTACTTATAACTACAATGACTGAGGTATTATAACTTATAACAACTTATTATATATAATATAATATTAATATTTATTCCATTCATAATATATTTATATTGAAAATTAAAATTGTATTTAAATGAGAATATATTTGAAAGCATTAGTGAATGAGTGTATAATTTAATTTCTGGTTTATGATAGCAATGATGGCAGTGAACTTGTGAAAGAGCCGAATACTATCAATGTAATGGTACAGTAAGTACTACTATGAGTTAGTTTTATGCCGCATAGTTAGTTTGTGAATTCTTGAAATTCGGTTAAATGCGTTCTCTGATTGATTCAAAACTTTTTGTTTCATCAAATAAGTTAGAAAGTAAGCGAGCAGTTCGTATTTGATTATTATTTTGTAGAAGTAGGCATATAAGTGGCTGTACGTGACATTTGATGGATTGCAATGACCTCTTAATTCTGATGAAATTCAATTATATGCTTGTATTGAAGCATTTGTTCGATAAAAACTTAGTTTGTTTCCAATTTAGTAAGAAAACTAAATGGAGAATAGCAATAGCTGGCGGCTCTCGACAGCACTCGCAGTTCTATTAGAAATAGCTGTGCACTCGAATCACTTACAGTATTTAAAGCAAAGTAAAGTCAAATGCATTTCAGTGAGTATTGTTTTAATTAAATCTGTAATACTTGGAGTGTGAGATGATTGATGAAATGTAAAGACAGCTCACACGCTGGCTTATACACTACAGAGTACACACAACGCAGGATAGACACTCATTCGATACTACCATTACTATGCATTTGCTTCTAAGCAAAACCTGTCTCTAACTGACACATTAATACAGTTTTACATATGAAAAGTTTACATTTCAAACAATTATTATATTTCACTCGTTTTCTCGCATTTATAGGCCTTTTTCAATGTTTTCAAATACGAGTTATTTTTTAATTTTTGAATTTGAGGAAAAAATTGCAAACAAATAATTCTCAGTGCAATGTAAATGGCATGAGAAAGGCGTTGAAAAGTGCTATCTTCTTCACCGAAAGTCACTTGCATTCTCCACTCCCTATTCCATTATCATTACCTACTTACTTGCCTCTATTTTCTACCAAAAACCATAAATCACCATGGCAACTTGATTTTTTATTTTACTCTTCTTATTTTCAATGTTCAACTTCTCATTTCAGTGTTTGCTTTTTTGTGTTACAAACTTTTTTCTCTTATAAAATACACTTCAACTGTGAGTTATGAAGAATGCATTTGAATGTCATTTTGATTAGTTATGAGCAAAATATGTTTAATGCAAAACTGATAACTAATAATAAAAATAAACAATAAAATCTGAAAAACTCACTTCAATTAAATAACAATTTTTTGTTAGAGATTTTATTTTTAAATTATTACATATGAGCACAAATGCATATAAATTGCAAATTTCAACTTTTCAAACTTTACTAACTATTATTAGTAATCATTTATTACTTAAAATCTCTTAAATTTAAAATTTAAATATGATTTTAGGAAATAGTTATCGAAAGTACAGTATTTTAAAGTTAAACTACTAATTATTAACCATCAGATTATTTTAAATCTAACCCACACTAACCCTTCCAAAAGTATTCGTATTTAAAAGTAAACATTCATTTGTTTAAAAAATGGATTATACTTTAGAGCAAAGAAACAGTGAATACCTTTTTTAGTGTTAAAAATATGCCCTTCATATCGATTTTGATGAAGCTGTCAAATTATTTGGTCGTTAAAATACAACCAAACTCTCTCTCTCTCTCTCTCTCTCTCTCTCTCTCTCTCTCTCTCTCTCTCTCTCTCTCGTCTCTCATTTCTCGCTCGTTTCGTTGTTGATGTACACAATACTAGTGTATGGTTAGTGTATGTGTTCTTGTGCTGGCAAAAGGACATTGAGAGAGCGTCAGCTGGTTATGCTTAGAAAGCAGTATAAGGAGAAGACAAGAAGACAGCTGCACACTGGTGTACATAGTATAGGAACCGAAATAAAGAATATGAGGCTGTATTCAACTGCTGAACTGCTGAGTTCTCACTTTTATTTTGGATCATATGGTAATCACTGAAGAAAAAGAAAGAGACAAATGCAGACCATTGTGTGAGATATGAAACATATATTAGAGAATATGTGATATATATTAGAGAAAAGAGGATTCCATAGAACAGTAGACATGCATCTCAACTCTCAACTCAAATCCCTGTTTGTCTCGAATGGTTGAGAGATGTGACTGTGAGCCATGACAGACAAAACAACTTATATTCACATACAGTATAATATATAAATGTATATCATTATACGTGAGGAGATATAAGCCCTATAATGTATAGATATAGCAATCTTTCATGTGTTTCATGCGTTACTCTTCTCTCCAATCACTCTCTTTACTCACAAAACTCTCTTCGCTCTCTTACTCTCCTTATACTACTGTACATAGAATTTATTTAAGGTTCTCTCTTCGCTCTCTCACAGCAATACACAGCAATACACACATATAGAGAGTTCATCCTATCTCTCACTGCATGCAAATCCGTTATCAACAAAGATTCAGCATTAAAAGCATTGCAAGCATTGCAAGCATTGCGAGCACTAGATGTACAGAAAGCAAAGGAACCTAAAAAAAGGGCAAAAGTAGAGAGAAGAGCAAAGGAAGAATAACATGCATTGGCTCACAGAGTGGCTCATACAGTCACTCTCTCTTGCCTCTCTGCTCCCTCTCTGTTTCCCATCCGATCAATCATTTTGCAGTGTTTCCCCTTCTGACGTTGGCTGTCATTGCCGAATCTGAACTTAGGAGAGCAGCCAAGCGTTACAGCACAGCACCAAAGGGACCGAATCTATATAATCAACTGAAACAACAATTCATATATCAAAACGAGTACTTCACTAATGTTAAGATATATACCAAATATATGTGCCTCTGAATTGTCGCAATGTCACAAACAATCAATCTTTACAGTTAGGAATCCTATCTATTTTTGTGTTCATTTACTACTATTAAATTTCGATTCTTTAGTTTTAAAAATGTTTTGATATTTTATTTTAATGGTTTGTATTGTCGTATATTTGGTTTTACTCTTATTGTCACACATTTTAAATCAGAAAATCTTTTTATATCAATTGATTGTATGATTGTATTGCATTAGTTCTACTAAAACCAATCTTCTTATAATAAATCCTAAGGAAATCCTCAGTTAGTTGTAGTCACAAAATGAATTTAACTAATGGTCCAATAAGTATATGAAAAAACCACAGATCCTTTGCGTCCAAAAAAGTTTCCTTTTTATAAAACATTTTTTATCACTGGAAGAAAGTAAAGAATATGTAGAAAGAGATAATATTTTATCGATTTATTTTTTATTATAATAAGAAAAAAGAGAAAAAATAAAAACTCAATGAAAGGATAAATTTATATTAGATCTGCGGCAATAGAAGAATGTCAACGCAATCAGTTGTTGGTTGTATTCACTTTTAGAATGCAAAGTCAAAACTATATTAACTCTATTATACATATCGTTAACTTTAGTATATTCTGTAAAAAAGTCAATCCTATCAGTATTTTGAATCAGTGTTTAATAAAGTCTAACAACAGTTCGTCAGTTTGTCTCAAATGATTGCTCTCTCAGATAAAACTTCTGAAAATTCGTCTTAAATTGTAAAATCGAAACTCAATATTTGTTATGCTTTTGAATGTGAAAAACAGAGATAAGAAGTGAATTCTGATTTCAGCTCTAATGCATTGCAATAGATTTACGTTTAATGGAAAAATATGAGAAAACTGAAATATTGAATACTTGAACTATACGTTATAAAGTTAATAAATACTGTACAGAGCATAATATATTTTTCAATAACTTTTTGGTAATTTGGCAAAAACTCAATCTATACTCTAAATTGCATTTGAGATAATAGAAATATTGTGTAATTCTTTTAATTAAATAGTACAGTAGGACATCATTTAGGACAAACAGCCATATAGTAAACTAAGTTTACCCTATTATAAAAATAAAATAGATTTTTAAAACATTTTTGACAACTATTTTCAGCTCAAGTTAAGGAAACGGAGTCGCCATCTATTTTGTCAAAAATGAATGTGAAAATCGTTGGGAAAATTATTTTTGTCGACACTTAATGATGGATGTGGCGATTTGTAGTACTCTATCACATATAAGTTGTTGCTGTCAAGTACTTAATCGGAAACAACGAATTAATTGCATAATCCATTATAAAATAAAAAAGGGGGCACTCAAGTGATACTTTGAGCAAACACATCAATGATCTCTGCTTACACTATCTTTAAGAAACTTATGAATAAAAACCAAATGTTTATTATGTGTTTTACTGTTTATTTGAACCTCTTTTCGATTCCAATGTATTTCAATATGTTTTGGTTTATTTTATAGAATATAATCTATAATTAATTAGTTTTATTGCAATATTGTGTTTAAATAAATAAAGGATTTACAGAATACTTGTGAATTGAAAACTAGGATTACATCAAACATAAGAAATATGAGTTGGATAGCACTAGTAATTGCTAACAGTTATATGATGTGTGAAATGCAATCCTATAAATAATATTATAAAATGAATATAAGAAACGGAAAACTAGTTTATAAGCTTTATTACAAGCTTTTAATGATAATAGAGAAACAAAACTGCAAACTATTGAAACTATTGAAACTATTGGTGTTGTGCTGTTGTGCAGTTTTGCAATACATATTTCGTTGCCGCCTATTTCGTGCAGTGATTATAATTACATTTAGATCAAGCATATGAGGCACATGAGGTACATGCTTGTTATACGCTGCCAGCGTTATTGTAGTGATGGTTAAGTTGAAAAAAGTTTTGCTTTGGTCGCCGCAGCACTTCATGGTTGGCACAAATGCTGTGCCGAATATTTCTTGACTATGGACAATGATGGATCACTAGGCGGGCTTTTTCTCTCCGTTTGAAACTCAGAGAATCTACTCATTACAACGTCAGGCTTTTGATAAAGGGAAATATGAAGGGGAAAATAGAAGAGAATTGACATATACATACATATACTCTACACTCTACACACTATATTGCAATTATGTTGCACAAAGCGCATTGTATTGCATGTACTGCATTCTACTTCTGCTAAAACACAACTGACTCTATCACATAATTCAGCTCAACTGCTGTAGTCTAACTCCAATGCATTTCGTATCTATAAGTTTCTCATATATTACAAAATAAAGTAAAATATAATATACACTAAACTACTCATATTTACAACCATTAAAATCATTAAATATTGGATTTTTGATTTTATAGATCTCTTGCCAATACTTCGCTCATTAATTCACTCAAAATAGATAATTATTTTATTTTCAATAATATATTTTTCAATATTTCAAATCTTAACGAAATTCTTGCTTTTGAACATTTAATTAGTTTTTGTTACAGTGTTTGAGACTATAAAACATTAAAAAAATATATTTACACAAAAAACCTATTCATTAAAAATATATTTATTTGACAATAATGCGATTAAAATACAAGTCAATAAATATGGGGGAAATTGATGGTAATATTTAAGCAAAAATATTGAACATCAATCTTAATCGAGTGAGGTGTTAGTTACAAACACGTAAGACACTCATTTATCATTACATATCATATACCCAATGACCACTGGCATATAGCGCGTTCACATTTACAAAAAACTCTTTGGTCTAGTTTAGTGTTTAGTGTTTGGTATTGCGTGAGAAATGGTCATAAATCACCAGAACTAAAGCAAACTAAATTATTCAAATTATTTTCTTGTCGTCAATTTGAGACTCACAGTTGCGTCGTATCAAAACTGTCAAATTTATTGATAATATTTCAAAAGTTTATATGTTCTCAAACTTATTCTATAAATTTGTAAAAGTTTTTCGACTTTAGTGGAGCCAAAAAGTGCATTCAATTGTTGAACTATTAGGAAAGAATGTACTTCTGGTAATCTGCGCACAAAATTGTTGTGAATTATTTTTTCTGTATATCTTCTAAAGCTTTTGAATTATTTTTTTTAGTTTTTAGTTGAATTTCTAGCTGTTGTAATGATAGCATCTGTTGGATGAAAGCTTGTTTTTGTGTCAGCCATAACTGCACCCCTAAAATACTATCCCACACAAATAATGCATTTTAGTTGTGGTCCTTTTTCCCCTCAGTTTGTGAGCGGCTTACTGTTCACTAATATTATTAACGCAAAGCTCAATCCCAAATACTGGAGCTTATATTATATGTAACGTGAATAGTATTAGGAAAGAAATGTTTTAACCAATGAGCAAACACTCAAATTGGCATCTCTGACCTTCTTCTAAACACAAACTTAACGGAGTTTTTCTCCTTCTAAGTGATATGCAAAAAGACAAGGGATTGGGTATTAGAAAAACATTTATCAGGCATACATTGACATAAGCAGCGGAATGGCAATGGGTCTGATATGAGGACTGTATGCAAAGATGGAATGAGTGATACAAGTTTGAGAAGATGAGCACTACTGCAACAATGCGACTCTATTTGAGTTTGAATAATAGAAAACGTGTATAATTTATAAAATGGTTATTGAATTGCTTATGAATTGGCTAAATATAAAGAACCAAATTTGATAAATGGTAGCCGTTTGTCAAAGAGGAGGCCCCAAGTGCTCTACAAAGAACACGAGTTTTGTGGCTGTTTACAAGAGAATCTTCTCTATAACAACACATGACACTCGCACCACATTAATCTTTCCAGAGTCTCAAAGCTGAGCTCAAAGCAAAGCCCCATTTTTAGCGGTACTCACTTATACCTAGAGGGTGATCCAGAAGTCCCACTAGTATTTAATATTATTGCAGACGAGAATAGTTTTTCTTTATTAAAATCGCGTGAATCTCATTAAAATTATTCAATAATTAGACTATACTTTTTCGGATTCTATTAATAATGATTTTACTCAATCTATTAATTAAATTTATATTAAATGCAATACATTTAGAGATAATTTTATGAATACCTATTAATGAATAAAATATGATATCAAAGTTGTTATAGAGAAGAAAGATTGCCAGAATCAGTACAGGTATATGATTGGAAAATAAATGGAAAAAGTTTTAATAATATAAACTTAGTTTTTGATAAAAATATTTAAAAAAAAATAACTCATATAAGTTAACTATTTTACTAAATTGGGAGCTAAAGCTTTAAAGTTCGGCTTCAGTTTTGGACGCAAATATATGCGGAGACCTAAGCAAACAAATCAATATATCGAAGGTTTAAGAATCTATGAAAGTAAACTTATTGAAATCAGTTCAAGAAAGAAAATTGTCTTAATTTTTTAGTCTGCACTCAGTTTTGTACCAATTTTATTGTATTTGTTTTTATTTAAATTTTTGTTGAAATATTAGTTTAATTTAGTTTTACCTTATTTTTAGTTTATACAGGAATTATTTTAAATAATTTATTATTGTAAGCAATATTAAAATAATATAAAAATACTAT
>JAQGCF010000250.1:0-11740 GCA_034699405.1 Hermanniella punctulata | reverse complement strand
TTTTAATCAATAAATAAATATCTCAATAGGTTTAGAGTAAATGGGTTTGACTGTACCTGTAATATAGGCTTAGCTTTGGTTCTGTATTTAATTACTACCTGAGTTTGGTGTTAGGTATGCGTTAATTAAAAAGTTTTGTGAAATATTAGTCTTAAAGCGTGAGAAAAGAGTTTTTGTTTTTTGAGGAAAAAAATATTAAATATTTTTCTTTATATTTAATACCTTTTTATGACATATCAACAAATGGTTTCTAATCTCCAGAGTCTCCTGAATGGGGAGGAAAAACAAAAACAAAAATTTGACATAAATTTTAACATAAAAAACATAAACAAAAACAAATAATTCATACCATAAATAATAAAAAATAATTAAAAAAACAATAAATAAAATAAAAATTAGTTCTAAAGACACAGAGAATTGACGTTAAAAACAGTTACGAAAAGAGAGTAAACGTGTGTTTATTACACAATAGATTTGACTTTTGGGTAACACTGCATAAGATTGAAAAAGTGGGATAAAAGTAATGTAGTATTGAGGACTTGAATAGAGTTTAGAATTTTTTTGTATTTCTATTTTTACAGACAAATAGTGTTATGATTTGTGTCACTCATTGTATGAGTGAAAGTAAGGCATATAATAAGGAAAACTTTGAGTTTTAATTTATAATCGGCTTTGGAGTTGGCATTGGATGGAATAGAGAGTAATAAACTTAAGTAAGTAAAAATGTCTCACAACATGAACCCAACCCAAACCGCTTAAACCCGTATTAAATATTTTATTAATTATACGAAAAGTTTAATATTTTTTGCTATTATTTTAAATAATACTATATGTAATCAAAAATAGTATAAAACTTAAAGCAATAAAATTATTTTTGGATTCAAATTTTGGTGCGTAAAACTCGGGCGGGATTATTAGTCTGCGGGTTTGCGGGCCCAAATTTTCAAAGACATTTTTAAGTACAAATTTTTGGGGAAATACTTTTTGTTAATAAGTCTTTAGTAAATATTATTAATGAATATTTCATAAAATTTTAATTATTGTATGAATTAATAATTATCTAAATGTAAAATACACCACAACCTCGTTAGTAGTAAACACATTGTTCGCAATAGAAAGTATTTATAGTAAACATATGTAAACAAATATAAATCCCATTAATTACAGTAGTTATCCATAGGGCAGTCAAGGGAGGAATAAATGTGTAAAATAGAGGTTTAATGAGGTTCAAGATTACAGTTAACAGAATTTAACACAAAATTAACCACAAATACAATCATTACTAGACTTACGTAGTATTTTAAGTAAATATAAAGATCCAAATGAGTAAACTATAGCATACAATGTCTTCATAGTTACCTATTTATTCACTTATCTCAATGTTATGCTTAAACTAATTAATATAATTTATCTACAGTTGAATAGCTTTATAACTACCCTAAAACTACGCTAAAAACTACCCTAAAATAACGATAACACTTCAATAAATTAGATTCAATTGTCTTATAAATGATTAAAAATTTAGTTAACTTTAGATAAATATTAATACTAACTGTGTTTTCACTGAGGGATTTAAATATTGGGTTTAATTACTGATTATTTAACTAATGATTAGGTTTTTGGAAATAATTATCAAAAATAAACAGTTTTTTAAAACTAGTTTTTAAGCCTTTTATGCAATAAATAGTATTTACTGTATATTAAAGTGAACACGAGTTTACACTAACGGATGTTATACTGTATTAAATAATATTCTCTAAAATTATTGTAAAAATCTTTAAGACTTACCGTAAGATTAGATCTGTTATTATCGAACTGACTGTGTTTTTGAGGCACTTCTGAATCAGTTTTGGTTTTATTGTTATTAATTGTTTTATCACTTAATGTTTGCACATTGTTTTCAACCGTTATGGCGGCGGTAGTGGTCGTGGGGGCCAACACCTCGTCGTCCCAATCGGACGTATTTGGCGGAAAGTGTTCCGACTCTTCGGCCGCATTGGTGGCCAACTTCTGTTTGGCATCAGTTTTGATGAGTTCCGGATTTAGTGACTCCGAAGTCGACGGCGAGTTCGGCACATAGTCTTCCACAGAGGAGGAGACGAACGGGTGTTGAACACTCTGTTGGACTACCGGCTCGTTTAGCGCACTCTTCAGCGGCTCTGTTATCTCATCCACGACTATAATCTCGGAATTGCTGTCCTCTTCGGTAATCGTTTTTATCTTTTCGTTCGTTTCCATCACTTCATCCAATTTGTTGTCCACGATATCGATAATCGGTGTCTTCTCTGTCCTAATGTCCAACACTTCCACAATGTCTTTAGTCTTATCATTATTTGTGTCCAACTTTTGACTCTCATTGTCTTTATCCTCCATTTTGTCCGCTTTTGTGGACAATTTGTCGACAATTATCTCATTAATAGCCATTTCATCCACTCTTTTCTCACTCACGGGATCTGTTCGAATGACTTCCATCTTATCAACACTTTTGTCCACTTCTTCAACGACTGTAACATCCATTTCATCGATGGTTTTATCTGTTTTCTCGATATCTTTATCTAATATTTGTTCCGCTATTCTGTCCTCTATTTCAACCACTTCTTCATTGGTATCCATCACTTCATCGGTAACTTTTTCCACCTCTTTATTACTCAACTCAATGTCAACACTTTGGTCCACAACTTCAACTTCTTTATCATTGATTTCCATTAATTCCACCACTTTTTCAGTCTTCTCATCATTGATCACAATCTCATCAACTCTTTTGTCAATTTTGTCCACTTCTTCGTCAATGACTGCCTTATCATTGACCACACATTCATATATTTGTTCGTCCGTTTGGGTAGTAATCACTTCCACATCATTCGAATTGTCCGACAGATTAATGTCCACTCTTTCGATAACAGTAGTCAATGGAATGTTTGCACCACTGATGACCTCATTTTCATCTGATGTCTGAATAACGCATTCATTTGTGTCAACACTTTTCTCAAGTGATTCACCGGATTCAGTGGTATTGACAACATCTTCGGCTACCGTTTCCACACAATTATCATCTAATTTGATGTCTTTATCATCGCTAACATCGGTAACCACTTCCGATTCGATGATAGTCTCAACACAAACAAATTCGTTGTTCTGTTCGGAAATCGAGTAATTGATGGCGTCCGAGTCGTCCGCACAGACAATCTCTTCATTGCACTCATCGGCAGCTAAACGCTTAGTGGTGTCGGCGCCCGACTCGTTGCCAAAGATACCGCCGAAGGTAGGCATCGATAGGTATTGCATGGGTTCCAAAACTTTAATCACTGGTTTGTCGACGCCTTCTTCGGCGACAATACACTCGTCCGAATCGATGGGACTATCGTTAGGCAGAATGAGCTCACTCTCGGAAATACCGGTGTTTTCCACTACACATACGTCTATTTGTTCATTGGGTTCACTGTTAACCGAACTCTCGTTCGCATTGCTGTCAACAGCTTTGTCTACGACTAGAGGCCACGTGTTTTGAGCGTTATCTTCGGTAATACCACCGATACCTGTGTTGGCCATAATTTGCAAGTTTATGGACTCTTCTGTTTCATTGGTCTCATTGTTATCGTCATTAATAACAAGTAATTGCACCTCAATGTCCTCATTCTCACCGGTGTTCTGTTTGGTCACTTCGGCCAATGTTTTGTCATCGATTTGTATGACTAAATCACTACCGCTGTCATCGATCTTATCTGTGTTTGAATCGATTTCTGGTTCGATATTAGACTAAAAATTATAACAAAAATATTTTAAATATAATTAAGACTAACACAAAAATAGAGGGTTTTGTATATGAGTTAATAGGGTAGGCGTGAGAGCACATTGAGTATAACTCCAACCATTAAAGAGTTGAGTAATTTTTTAAGGAAAAAATGTTAAGAAATAACACAAAAATTACTGACAATTATATAACTATTAAGAAAAATGATTGAAAGGAAAGATTAATTTCAAAAAATGGTTAACACTCATGAGATACCGGCGCTCAACATATCTAATCGATGGAATCAAAGGGCAAATTAAAGTATCTTAACTTATATTCAGAAAATTTTGTTAAAAAACAGTTAAAAACCTTTTCGAAAAACAAAGCGAATAAAAAAATTCAATTCTAATCATAAGAAAACAATTTTATATAAATTTTATTTCGTTTAACACCTCTTGAGAGTCACTTTCAACCACTTGTAAGCCTTGGCTTTTGATGAGCTCCACGAGATCGTCATTACTCAGCTGTTCCGCGTTCTCGTCAGCGTATATGTAGTAGTACTGGCCGTCTTCAGCATTGGTAGTGTCACTGTTGGGCTCAATATCACCGGTTTTATTGTTGTCGTCAATCAATAGTTGAATATTCTGTTCGCTATCAGTAGTGATGTCTTTGTCTTCATCTATAACGTCGCCAATCGGAAGCTCAATCACTTCCATGGCTTTGGTGAGAATGTCTGGACAGCCGCCACTCATAGGAGTTGCCGGCGCTGATGATAATGATGTTGGGGTCGATCGGGAAGAAGATCTCGATTGCACTTCGTTTCGAACGGCTGTTAAAACACATTAAAAGTGATATAAAAACACAAAACAATACAAACAATACTTACAATCATTTAAGACATTTAAATGTCTTTCATTAGAAATATTCTCATTAATGGTTGTGAATGACTTGTATTGAGTGTTGGGGTCGGCCAGTAGGCGTCGCTTAAGGATTTGCATTGTCTGCAACTGACTGTTCTCTTGACTTAATGCAAAATTTCTATTATTATTGGGATTAGTATTTGTCGAGACATTGAATTTGTTATAATTATTTGACCCGAAAACTGGCGGACCGTCGGAACGGGTGGCCCTATTGGGCAGGTCTTCTGACCGGAAATAGCCGGTTAATATTTCCTCCACTTCCGCTTCTTTATTACTCATATTGTCTTTATTTCCAATCTATTAGTTTAAGTGCAGAGAAAAAAGTTTTGAGTAAAAAGTATTTACAAAAAAAATTGCTTAAATTTCTCAAAACTTTGGTAACATTTTTAGGCTTAAAATTCTTAATACAATTCTCAGTTCAGATTCAAATAAATAAATTTCTTTTTGAGCTTAATTTGTAGCGAAAGGGAGAAAAAAATCTTCACAACTGTTCCGCAAAATTTGTGGATATTTTTTATGACAAATAAATATCTTTTTTAATATAACAAATGCTATTAAAGTATAGTCTACTAAAAACATATGCCATAAATCAATAAATAGTTTTTTATGAGTAGTACTGGTAATAGTAAAGATAGGAAAAAGAGATTTTAATTGCATTGAAAAGTGTAATCAATTTAATTAAGTGGAAATCAAAGGCAAAAATATGAGTCATTTTTTGGAAGACTTTTATCAAAATTGTAAACATTTTTGTAGAAAAATACATAAAAAATAATTGTTTTAAACAAATCATAATTAAAGAGAGAAATTGAGTCAAAACCTGTTCAAAATAAGACCCCAACGAGCTATTGAACTCCTGGCCTTCTGCCGGTGCAGTCAATCTATTTTGCAGTATAGGACCAGAACTGCGGGCCGTTTGCAACAACTTATCCCTCACTTCCGACTGTTTTGGTTCGACAGTAATCCTCTTCTGGTGTTCGCACTGGTATTGCGAATGCATTGAGGTGTTAATTGGGACTATAGGTATTATTGGTTGCGTAGAGGCGGGTAATGGAGCGAATGGAGGCCTGGAATAGGACGGATAGCGGGAATGTGGGGGCATTGCCTGCTGGAGCCGGTGTTGTAAATGCTTTTCTAAATCCGACTGCGAGTGACCGCCGAACTGTTGGGGTATTCGTCCTCTTTCATAGGGAACACTCATTCGTGCCATTCGGTCAGTGTGTGCGGCCGTCGGTGCCGGCAATCGGCCCATTGGTGGGGGATATGTGTGTCGCGTATACATAACCGGAGTATGTCTTGGATCGGGTCCTATCGTAGCGTTTGCTGTCGTAACACACGCTCTATATCTCTGATCTGGGGTTGAAGTGATCGACCGATGGGCTCCAATACCTCTCATCTCTGTTCTTATGGGCAGCATTTGAGTCATCTCTGAGCGCATTGGGGAAGAAAAATGACCGCTTATTGACTGAGAATTATTTGGCATAAGTTGTCTATTTCTCGGAACCATTAGAGGATATGGAGTCGATGTGGGTATGTATGCACGCGATTGGGACTACCGGTGAATAAAATTGCATTTAATTTAGTGTTTTTTTAATACCATTCAGTGCTTACTTGAGGTATATTTGGTTGTTGTCCGGAATACCGTTGGATCACTTGTGTAGGCATTGCTGACATCTCCCGCACTCGCATCTGTTCCCCCATCAATAGGTTGTGTCGCTGTTGTGGTGTTCGCATTGTGTGAAGATATGGCGCGTATGGCATCCCTGGCGTTAGTAAACGCTCGTTATGTAGGGGTCGTACTGGCAATGGTTGTAATGGAGGGTTAGTCTGGTTTAGTAGCGGCCAATTGGACGCGTCCGCCACCGATGCGTCCGATGTTGGCGGCGGTCGAGGAAGAGGTGCCGAAGGTCGCGGCGGCTGAACACTTGAGGTCATTGTTATGACTGATGTAGGCTTTGGTGAGGAGTTGTCGTTCTTTTCTAAAAACAAAGAGTGTTTTCGAACAGTTAGTAAATTGTAATAAATGTCAAAAATATATTTAACTGTAATTTGAATGAGAAGACGAGTTTGAGGTCACGGGACTCGTGTCGGAGGTCACGTCACGTAACACATTACAAATTAAACCCGAAGTTGTCTGCAATTCATCGTTGGTTTTGGTGTTCGCCGTCGGCTTCGTTTGGGTGGCGTTTCTGAGCTGTGGATCCCCGGCCTTCTGTAGGTGTAATGACGTGAAGAGTGGCTGTGTCGGCACGTGAGGCATGTGTTGAGCAATGGTCACCGGCGGCGGACCAGAGATCTGATTGCTGTGTGTGTCCGTCTCTAAACGCGATCTAAGCATTCGGTACCCCATGTTTTGGGTACTCTTCTCGATGTAATCTAATTGTGGCGTCCATTTGATGGTCGGCTGTTGTACCGACGAGGCCTCCGATAGCTGCGAGTCCTGGGAGTCAGTGAACAGCTCTCCAACAATGTCTAAATTGTGGATAATTTCGAAAAAAGAGATTAATTTTTGCATTAATTTTAAGATATCTTTCGTTAAACAGCTTTTCATTGGTTTCAAAAATCATTATAAATACAAATATAATAACTTTTATTGACTTTTAAGTGTAATTAAAATAAAATGTAAAATAAAAAACAATAAAAAAACAAAACATAAACAAAAGTTGTGATACCTATTGAACTAAAATCAGAAAAATCATTAGATTTATCGGCAGTTTTATCAAATAAATCAGAGACAACGGCACACATAAGCGAGTCAGTGGAGGTATTGTTATTACCGGTATTATTGACAATAGTGTTAGAATTGATAACTGGATCAGCAAAACAGTCAAACAGCTTATCATTACCTATATTTTGAGCGGTGGGCGGAGTTTGGCTGACGGGCATATTGAGTACACCAGGAGTGCGCGCTATGTGATTGTCTGTTGGGTTATGGATTGGTGGCGCGCTTTGTACGGACGGCATCCGCACTTCGGGCGTCCAATTCATCTCAGACTCCTCCTCCACGTCACTGACAGGTGAGTATTGAGCGGTAAGGGGTTCGCACCTGTCGGGCATCGGCGCCACAACACCAACCGATTTATCTTTAGTTTTGTCATCAATTATATCAGTCATTATGTCATTGAAGTCAAACTCAATGATGTCATTATCTCTATGGGTATCAGTAGTAGTCTTACTGTTCATTAGAACATTGAAGTCTAATCTAATAGACTCCTCAGTCGTGCGATTGTGAGCCGTATCTGAAATGAGAGATAAATAACAGAAATTTTCTTTAAATAAATTCAATTTTTTCTCAAACTTTGTTTTCCATTGAAAACTATTATTGATTTTCTTAATGTATTCATTGGTTTCTCATTTGTCGTATAAATAAAACCTTAAGAGAAAACCATTACTTTGTTTGTATACTACTCTATATATAGCTATAAAGACATCAGTTTTTTAATATTATTCAAATTCAAAGATTATTTTTTTTCTTATATTAGATTTTTATTTCTATTTGTTTTTAATTTATATAATTAATTGTATTGTGTTTTGTGTGTATTGTATGAGGTTTTAGATCCCTTTTTCTAAGAAATTCGTAGGTGTTATGACTCCCAATCAAAAAAACGTTAGGTTTAGAGATAACAGAGTTAGCGAAACAGTTGTGATAATTATATTTTGCTAAACATTTTAATTAGAGTCTAAGTGTTGGCATTCATATCACTGGTAATGCGAGATAAGTAATCGATAAGATTTCAAACAATAATTAAACAAAAAGTAAAAATAGATTTAATTTATTAAACATAAGAAATACTTATTTTTTATACTTATTAGACATTAACTAAAGTTTATTAATATTTATGATTAAAATCCAATCGAATTGTAATTAAATTAAAAATTTTATAATTCAATAAAGAGATAGTATTATGAAGAGTGAAGAGTAGAGAGTAATGGGGTTTTGGCAACAGTTAAACGAATTTTTGTTATGCATTCCTCGAGATTAAGTGACAGACAAACAGATAGCCCATAGAGTTATTGTAAGACACAGTAAGAAAAGTTTTTATTACCCGATTTGGACGGAATATTCACTGAATTATAATTTGATTTTTCGTTCACTTCTTTCAACGCATTGATAACTGGAGGCACCACTTGATTGTCAATAGACGGCTCCCTGAACTCAGTAGTGACAGGACTGGAACTGTTGTCTTGACTAACGGTGGGAACTGTTACTATCGGTAACTTATCGGCACTTTTTGCTGAAACCAATTGTTCGGACATTTGTTTCAAAGTCAACGGTTCGCTCGCTGTACCAAAAACTACTACTTCGGGATCCAATTCGTGGACACCTTTACCCGTAAATAGATCTTCAATACCGAGTCGTTCGGTGGGCTTATCGGCAGTCAATGCATGCGTTGTCTCATCGGTTACTTCTTCTACATTCGGAGGACCCGAAACCAGTTTATCGGGTATTACCACAACACGAGTCGATTCATTAGAAACTGATTTTTCTGAAACCAGTTCTTCAGTTGTCTTATCAGAGACCACTTCATCTACACTCAGTCGAAGGGCCGGTATATCTGCGACCAGTGTTTTGAGAACCGATTCTTCATTGGGTTTATCAGAAGACAGTTCTTTAACACTAAGCTCTTCAGGGGATGTATCGGACGCCTCATCTATGGTCAGTTTAGGAGTGGATTCATCTGAATTCTTGTCTGTAATCGAGACCTCATCTAAACTCAACCGAAGAGACTGTTTATCGATAACTGTCTTTTGGGGCACTGACTCGTGTGCGAAGCTATCGGTGACCATATCTTCGGCGCCCAAACTATCGGCACATTTATCGGTGCGTTTTTCGGTCGCTTTAGAACTGTCCACTAATTTTTCAGTCACTTTTTCGCTAACGTTTATATCGAGTGAATGTTTGTCAACATTTTCAGACATTTTTGAACCAATCAATTGGCGATTGTCTTCATTTTGAGCCATAATAATGTCCACTAAATCAATAGCTTTTTCATTGTTAGACAATTTGTCATCAATTTCCACTTCCATTGATTCATTACTACCGGTGTTTTTCGCAATAGTCTCCATAGAATCGATACTATTCTCACCACTCGCGACCTCTAAATCTATTTCCATCAACGCATCGGTTGTCTGCTTAGTATTGGACTCAATCGCAACTGATTTCTGGACAATTACATCACCACTGCTATGCACTGGAGGTGTATCAGGTGTTACTTCCTTAAGAGCCTCATTGGTCTCAATAACAGAAACCAATTCATGCGATTCTGTTGTCTTAACTACACTTTTGCCGCTGTTTTGTTCTGAACTCTCAAAAACTACTGGACTTTTGTTAACAATTTCTGACGCTTTCAATGGCTCCTCATTTACTACCTTCTCATCACTCACTGGTAGTTTGTCATCACTTGTAATTATGGAACTCTTTTCACTATTATCTAAATTCAAGTCATTTTCAAAAGATTTTTGTTTAATTGCTTTATCAGTAGTACCGGTAATACTACTAGCAGTGGTCTGTGTACTACCTATGCTATAAGTAGTCGTCTGACAATTACTACTAACGGGTGGAGTTTTGATCGACAGCTCATATGAAGTCTTATAAGTGCTGGATATTAACCGCTTGAACACTAATTTGGGTAAACGTTCTAAAATCACTTGGGGTTCAAAGTTCACTCTATTATTATCATTGATCAGAGATTTAGTAGTCTTATGAGGGGTTAAACTATTATTGGTTTCATTAATACACTTATTATTATTGTTAACATCGGAGGTAAGGCTACTATCGTCTGAATTGGACTCTAAGTCTGAGCAGATATTCTCATTAACTTTGGCCACAAATGAATGGATTGAGTACTCGGAGTCTGACGTAACTAATGGTGAGAGAAAACAATCGAAAAAACAAAAATTTTAGTAAAAAACAAAATTTTTTGATTAAAAATATATTTTTTAAGTAAAGAATTCTTAAGCTCTGAATAATTAGCGCCAATAATACCCGGTTTTCCCGATAATAACGCGCGTGTTATGCGTAGAGAGATTATTGTTTGTTTTGGTTATAGTAAGAGTGCGCGTTATGGTAGGAAAACACGGTATTTGTCTTTTTTTAGTACCGTTTTCTTGAATCTGGAACGGGTCGGGTATTCCTCTCTCGATTCCCACCTCTTTAGGTAATGGACTCTTAGAGACAGTTGTGGTTGAATTAGTGGTAACTGTAGTACTGGTAGTCTTGATTATAGCTGTAGGAAGTGGGGTATCAGTGCTATTCTTACGCCGGGAATGTTCTTCTTTAACAGAGGCTAAGGATGGGCGGCGGGAACGGGTCATAACACTCGGCGTTTGTTCGCGAGTCAACTCCATCGACTCCACTGCAAGTGTGGGCACTAATACAACAATAGGCGTGTCTTCTGTTGGCTTCGGTACTACTTTTACACATAAATATTAAAAACAAAACTCAAATCAAAAAACTAAATACCATTTTCTGCGTCAGTAGTATTAACAGCGGTTTCGTCAGAGGTATTAATGGGAGCACTGGTGGCAATAGGAGTAGTTTTGGCCCTCTTTTGTCGACCTTTACCACCCGATGACCGACTTTTGGACTTTTTGAGCAATTTATTAGGCGATGAAGAGGTGGAGGCGTTGGACCGCTTGACGCCACGCAACGGGAGTCCAGACTTCTGGCGCTCCTCGAACTCAGAGAGGAGGCTATCAGTGGCGATGTTCTCCTCGGGTTCCCACGTATTATACGTGTGACTCCAACCGACCCATTTGATAAGGTATAAGGTCTTCCCCACCGCGTTCACCTTCTTATCCACTATAGCCTCCGCCGCGTAGAGGTCACTGCCATCGATTGCCGCCGGCCTTGACTTTACCTTATGCTTCGTTGCGGACATTATCTGCAAATTATAAACAATTGATTCAACACTTTATTCAATATATTATTCATTTAATGTAAAGCATTAAACCGTTTATTAATATTTAAATCTCATTATTCCCATAAATACTCATTTATTATGAGAACGCGTTTCGATAATTAATTATTATAATTATTTAACTGTTATTCTATTGGTTTGTGTATTAAAGGGTTTTCTCATTGCGAGCGATA
>JAQGCF010000249.1:0-11753 GCA_034699405.1 Hermanniella punctulata | reverse complement strand
CTCTCTCTTCATCTCCTCCTTATTCGATTCAATCATTCACTTTCACATAAACTCTCTCCATATCAATACATGAAGTCTTTAACTGATGGAGAAAAATATCATTTATAACTAAATGGCAATAATAGCATTAGTTTGAGCCCAAGTAATATTGGAGAAGACAGTAATTTTTCTTCTTATATATGGACGTCACTTATTCAAAGCACACCTTTGAGAGTGAATAAGGCATTAATATTTATTTCAATCACTTTATTTTGTTTTATATTTTTATATAATGGTTCAACAAATTTAACGATTCATCACTAGATTGCAATAGATTTGAAGTGTTTACCTAACAAAAACTCAGAGTAATCAACTTAGAGTAAATGGTCGCTATCACACACTATTTTAAAATTGTATCATCTTTTAAAGTTTGCCGGAGTTTAACTTATATTTAATAGCATTAATAGCATAGAAAACGTTTCACTTTTCAACAAATTTAACGAATAAAAGCAAACTGCAAAATATTGCATGTGCTAAGGCTAAGAATAGTATCTATCTAACTTTAAAATGCCTATCACTCTTTGTTGTCAGTGGCTATATATTAAAAGTGCTTTTAAAGCTCTTAGTTAAAGCTTAAATGGTCCCTCGATCGGCACTTAAAGAAGGAACACCTCTAAGTGAGACAAACTATCGTTTGTGCCGGTCATCATTAGCTCCGCACAAATTTATCACTTCTATGACATAATGCGATCATTGATTATAAATTTATTTTCCCTACTATTATAAAGTTTACGTTAAATACAATTTGAGATTAAAATGACTTTAATTTAATTATGTTTTCATTTGTTATATAATTTCTTTTATTCTCAAAAAAGAGTAAAAATTCAAATTCAAATTTAGATTTTAAACAAAAAAGAGTTGTGTTTTGCTATTTAATTAGATCGCATTGAATTTATCGTTACACTCGATAATACACTTTACGTAATCTTCAAATGCGCTTTTGCTCAACTCTCGAGTCGATTGATATGTTAGTGAATTGATAAATGTGAAAGCATTGTAACAAAATTAAATTATGGACAGGCCTTTCTCAAACATTATGTTAGGCATTTTGTCAGGTGATTTTTCATGAGCTATAATGCAATAAATGGAACTCTTTCTTAATTTCATCTGATCTTTATTTAAATAATGTGTAAAAATTCTTTTCAAAACTTGTGTTTTTTCGCCAACAAATACATAAAACATCAGTTTTAATGAAAATCAATTTTGAAAACAATTTAAATAATTTGAAATTATTTTTATATAAAAACTCAATATTTAAGTCATATATTTTCAGAAGCCTTTTAAAAAATTAAGTTATTATTTGTTGATTTTATTGAATGTATATTTAGATAAAAATCGTAGATTTGGTTACTTTAGAATTTAAAGTATAGATGTTATGAATTTGTAAAGTAAGTGAAAAGTAATGTTTTTCTCAGGCATTTATTTTTCCTTATGTTATGTATTTATGCAAAATTATTCAAATGGAAAATTAAAAAAACTATATTTTGTGTCAGAGGAAGTGAAACTACGTTTCTGTTTGGATAACTAAGCCGTTACTTAAAGCTTAAATGTTTAGTAGAATGTATTTGAATGAGATATAATTGTGAGCGCAATGATCCCAAACGAGAAAATATTCTCAAATACTTAGAGAAATCCTTGCATTAGAGAAATATTGTGCGCTTTTATAAAATGGTAACAGCCGTGAGGTTTAATTGAATTGATGGGGAGAAGAATTCCATCAAAGTGTGAATGATAGACGTAATAACACGTAAAAATGATCCAAGCGTTAAACAAATGACACTCCTTGTTAAGTTAGCGGGAGATTCGTATTGGCTTACACGCCGTATAAAATGTTATAATATATTTTTGGGTAATAGGACTGAATAGTAAAAGTCAACTCAATGAGTACGAGTTAAATGGGGGAGGAAATGCTAAGTTGGGGACTATGAACAGTGAAGAGGGAATTGTAACTCTAATTGAGTGAAACGGGAACACACGACTTCTAAAAGTCAATGGGGCATGAGGTGGCCCAACCAATCGTCTATTAATTACGGACAACCGTGTTCTGCTCTCTCTCTCTCTCTCTCTCTCTCTCTCTCTCTCTCTCTCTCGCTCGCTCGCTCTCTCGCTCTCTCTCCCACTCCATATCATTCATTCACTTACTCATACACTCATATACACACTTTTTTTGCACACACTCTCTCTCACACATCATATCATATATAAAAGTTTTATTACATTTGAGAATATGGCGAATATATTATATGATTAGTTTGTGCACATTTTGACTCCATAACAAAAGTAGCCCGTAATGCAATTTAATTGAAGCGCAGCTATTGTGTTGGTATGAGTCAGAACATGGTGTTTTTCACTTGACGTATAAGAGAGCAACATCTGTATTACAGGCTCATGATTTTGCTTTCATATTAAAATTTGAGTCTCGATTGCATTACATTTTACTCTCCCGTTACAGTTGCTGTAGTACTTGTGCTCTCACTATTATTGGCGAAACTTTTTTAAACTGTCAATCACAGTAGTTTTGCCAACAGTAAAGTAAACGTCATATTGAGATTTGTTTAAGATTTAATGCTAATCCTGTGGTCTATCATTCTCTCACATTCACTCAATTCAATCGTTTAACAATATTTTGTTGATAAAAGACATACCCTTTGACTGTCGCCTCGAATGCATTATTATCTTATGATGTTCTAAATATTATTAATAAAAAAACAGACATATCCTTCTCATATCACGGTATCAGTAGTTAATGTATTTGTAAACTTCGACTGCCGCCAGTTTAAGTACTGGATATCTTAAATCTTGACGTTGTTATGAAACAACTTAACGAAAGCGATTTGTAAAACAAAACATTAATAAAGTTTTGTTTCAAACATTGATTTACAGGTGAAAATTTATTACACTCTCAATATTACACCAATAGATAAGCAAAGCTTATTTAAGTTTTGTTAAGAATTCTATTCATTTATCTTACATGTTATGTATAATACACTTAGATATCAGAATATGATATACAACCGTTGGCTTTCATTCATTCATGTATTCTTAGTTTGTATTTGTATACAAACAAAGATATACTTAACAATCATTGTTGTAATTCTTTTCAATCGATTGGCTTAAGTTTCAGTAGTGCTATTGCTATTATAGTATTTTATTTGTATGAGCACATCACTCCAATGCCGACCTACCATTCAATTCGATCTTTTCTGCTACTTCTTCTCGTTTAATAAATTTTCATATTTTGTATTCATTGAAATGTTTGAGAATATAGAGAATATAGCGGTAATAAGAGTGGAGTGAAACGGTAAGTATTGCAAAATCTTATTGAGTCTATTAATGAATAATCAATAAATGAGAAAATTATTGGATGCACTCTCTGGACGTGAAAGTTTGTAATAGCAAGTTTAGTAGAGTTAACTTTTTTCAACCCATTTTCCGTTTACTTTTGCTATTCCTGTAACTAAAGAGAATTTGATAAATGATTGTGCGATCGAATAGTTGTTGTGGCATTTTTCGTTGACCACTAGCCGTCGGTCATTTGTCACTAATCTGACATATATCTAATGTAGGCGTTGCTGGCTATCGATACACCAGATTGTAGTGAATGGATTGTAGAGTTATTCATAGCTAAGTCAGATAATAAATTCTCTTTTGGTACGATTAGGTCGTTTCCAAATGTTGATTAATAACAATCGCCAATATATAAGTCATACATTGTAACAGTTTGATGTCAAATCAACTTTATTGCAGTGTAACCCAAAGCTTTATATTAACTTCACTGTATTGTACAGACCATTACGACGCCGTATAAGAAAAATTTTGACAATAATTTATTTGTTTCTTAAGGTTATCGATATATCTTTATAATGCTTTTGATATGATTTGATTTGAGTTTATTTCTTATTGATGTGTAAATTATCATAAATAAGATCGAAATATGAAACGGTAGAACAGTTTGCTCTCCCAGTATTCATATCAATATGAACTGATCGAAAAGTGATAAATTTAAGTTAAGTTAGTATTGATCCGTTAAAATTTCATCTTTCACTTTCTCACTTTATAAGATGGACTCAACGTTAGAACACATATGTGTTACGACTTTTTTGGAATCATTATATTTTTCAATATATATATACGTATATAACAAAAAAGTGTTATATAACTCTCTCATCTATAACACTCTCATCTGCCTTTAATATAAGAAATAAAAATAAAAAGCATTATTGATAAGAGAAACTTAAGTTATAAAAGTTGAAGTATAGTTGAAGTATAGTGGGAATTGAGCAAAAATTTATCATATTTATCATATACACAAAAACCTTATTCCATATCTGCCAAAGCAAAAAAACTCGTTACTATATGCAAGTAAGAGTTGCTTCTCTAATACATCCAACTCATCATATCTTGCATATGCTTTAGGTAACAGCTGCATAGGAAAGTTGTGTTTTATGCAAAATGAGACTATGAGACTATGAGACTATGAGACTACTTTAGTTTATATATATATAACTTATATAGATATATGGATATATGGATAGATAGATATATCAAAACATATTGGTTTGAGTCTCAAAAATATCTATAATGGAAATCACGCTTCAATTTATTCTAGAATACGAATATTGCAAAAGGTATGGTATGGTATAGTATGGTATATAAAGTTATATATTAAACACAAACAATCGCAAAGCCACGAATCACAAGAAGCCAATCGTTATCTGTCTCTCACTCACTAACACAGACTAACAGTTGTGGAGGAAAACGATGAAACGATGTGCAACCAAACTGAATGTCAAATTGCTGTTACAGTGGACTAAATTCGCTTATATGGTCAACACTGAATCACACGCAATATAATGATCATATTAAAGCTTAAGAAATGGATCCAAAATGGCAAATGGCATTACATCACTTATGAGCGCAAGTAGAGAGAATGCTAGCTGTATATGCTTTATGCTTGCCTACCCTAGCCTCAACAAGCATACTAACCGTACAAACGATTGAAGTGAAGCCATTGTGAATGTATGTAACATTTTGTATTAAATGACAAGATCACTTAACCACATGTGTTACATATGATGACCGTTGCATTTTGCTTTCATTTTCTTTACAATATATTCGTTTGTCCCCACAATACCACAAAATCTAAATTTAACGGCACTTTCTCTTCTAATAATTTATTTTCAAATTGAATACCGCATTGTATTGTATAGTATTTAATATTTGTTTAATATAACTCAAAACATAATATAATTCTCTCTACTAATAGATATACAGTATAGCAGTAACAGTATATATGATTTAATGATTTATTTCTAAATGAAATCTCTAAATGAAACTGTGTTTTAATGTTGTAATTTCTAAATTCAAATGCAATTATGTAAAAATGCAAAATCCGTATAATCTTCCAATTAATTGGCCATTTGTTCGACGGATACATATCATCAAATCCTCTGAATGCCTCCTAAGCCTCTCAATGTAATTGATTCAGAACGTGGTTGACTGCATATGTCGTCGAATGCGCACAATTTTTTATTCTGTATTATACTGTATAGTTAATTTGAGCCGCATCTGGGCCTCATAGCCTCATAGCTCATCATTGAACACTATCTCTCATCTATGGCTCAAAAGCTTTTTATTCTACTCAAGAACTGATCAATTATTCTAAATCTTCTATTGCGACAAAAGCGAACATAATTAGGAATCACTTGAATGTTGTGGACTTTTATTCCCATTTTGTGTCAGATATTTATTAAAATAGATTCTCTTATTGCTTGAGCCGATATTGACGTGTATTTTATGTAGATATAGAAATAGATGCCAACGTTATAACATTATAGCGAAATATTATTGGCTATAAGACAGTGATTTTATAACAGAATCATTTGTTTGGCTAAAGTATGGCTAAAGCTTTATAGACAAAAAAGCAAAAACACTCAATTCTTTGGGGATAATAGAATATAACGAAGGGCTTTAGTGACGCGTATATGTTTATGATCCTTCTACCTGATAGCTCAAAAGAATGCTTCATAATAGAGTATTGGTGTGGCAGGTGTTCCAACATCACTAGCTTTTATCGTTTGGATTTATTTGTCACTATATCCCCTTTGAATGGAGCGCAAAATAACGTATGAGCCGTTTAAGTGTATGTTTCTGCCAATGAATTTCACTATATGTGAAACTAAGAGCCATATCAATGTAATACGATTCGAGTATAATAGCCTTCTCATCCTTTCAAGAATATATCATACACTTGAAGGCTCAATAATTTCCTCTCAACAATACGACACTATTATTTCAATTTTATTCTATATCTTATAGTCTTAGAAACTCAATAAAAAGGAAAAAAATATTAGATTAAGCTTTTATTTCGTCAATAAAAAATCTATATTTAATTGAGATTATATCCCAGAAGTGACACATTGAGTGATGACAATAAAAAACATTTGAGTGCAATTTATGTCCGATCACTACATAAACTAATTGTCCCCAAAAATGTTGATACAATCGATTACTTAAAGCGTTTAAATGAATATAAGTTATAATGTTTTAGATAATATGAGTGAGAGTGCGATTCGCAACAATTCCATCATTAATTTGGTTCTCGATATATGGACGTGACTGCATTGGCACTGCATCCTCACTGCATCCTCACTGGATCTCATTGCATGTGAGTATTTGACGACTGCTTCATCACAGCTTCATGACGTTTCATCAGTTTCCCATAAACTTATAGTAATGGCAATCCTATGAAAGCGTTGAATGAAGATTGAATTTCATGCGACGAGCGCTAAAAGGCTGCCTAAATGTTGCCTAAATGCAATCTCAGATCTTGTAATAGTAATATATTTTACACGGACTGCTTCCACTGCTTCCACTGCTTCCAACTGAATTAATGGGCGGAATCGTTTTTTGCTCGTTTTAGCGTATGATCACACGATACTGTATTGTATAGCATTAGAAATTATGTCAACTTTTATTTCTTTAGATCTCAATCACTTTCAAAATTAAGTTTTCTCTCTCTGTGTCCTCCCTTTCGTTTGATCTGACTTTCATAAGATATTCAGTCTATATATTGTTTTCATATTATTTTCCTTTAATTTATTGTTTTTTTTCTTTTAAATTTTTCTCATAATTTTTTTTCTTGTTTAATGTGATTAAAACATGAACTCGTATTACCAAATTTGTGTTCACTAACCCAATACTGTGCTCTTTTTAAACACATTTGAAACTTATAAACTATTTAAATAATTATGTTTAAGACTTTATTACTTTGTAATTAAACTTTTTTGAATAAAATTTAATTTTAATTATGACTTTTTTATGTGATTTTTTGCGTAGAGATATTACAAATTATAGATAACATTCCTATATTTGCTTATCATATCATCAAATGGTAATTTGATGTTTAAAAAAATATTATATTTTTACGAGTACTGTATATTCACTATTAAGGTTAACACTCAATTTGCTGCTATGCTAGCAATTAGCTGTCAAGTTGTTAAGAGAGCATTTGGCGGTAGAGAATGTGAGTTCATTTGAATTTTAGTTAAATTTATTTGCGAAACAATATATCAAAATCCAGAGCAACTGATAATAATAAAAAATCAATGTTTATTAAAGTATTAACAAAACTTTTATCGCATATGAAAAACATTTTATTTACTCATCATTAGTTCAGATTTGATAAAAAAGTCTTATTGTGAATATTATTGACAACTATTTGCTCTGATTTAGTCTTTTCCTCCTACAGTAGCAAAAACTACAGACAAGAAATCAAATAAAAAACAAATATTAAATAAGCATATGATAGAAAAGTGACATTATTTAGATTAAAGATATAATTTGTTTCAAATCAAATAAATATAAATTTATATAAATAACAAAAAGTTTCCAAACTTTAATTGTATTAATAATAATATATAATAGTTTGGTATTAAAAAGAAACACTCATTTTATTGAATAGTAAAAGATATTTGAGATGAATGTTCAATAGAATTGTTGAGAAAAGTCGAAATTTGTTTTTTTTGAGCTATGAATGGCAACCTTTATTCGCGTCGTTAAATCTTATTCAAACACAGAGTTTTCTCACTTTTGAAAAGAATAAGTTATATAAGTTATTCAATTTATGATTACTTTTTGTATGTCTGAATATTACCATATCGTATACCATATGCCTGAAAGTTGTCATAAAGAGAGCAACTTGTCAGAAGACCGCCTCAAAAAGCATCTATATTTGAAATGTTGATGTCTTTTATTGAGCTCAGGCGGATTTTATTATCATGTTTCAAACATTTTTTGATTCGCCCGAAAGAGCTATGGTTTTTGAGGACTTTCAAATCAAAACAAGTTGGGGACAAAAATTTATTGTTGTTTTTAGCGAACATCGATTGTTAGGGATTATATCATATAAATGTAAATTATTTATTGTAACTTTTTAGTAGTTTTGCATTTTTTTCAATTTTAAAAATGTCTAAAATGCTAAAAAGTTAGCGAAAATAACTTATTTTGCATTTACATTACACTGTTGTCAAAGCACTGTTTGGTTCAAGTCGTTAAAAATTTTTTGGTCGAAACATCTGTCGCGATATCCTTTAGCTTTGAATTGCTTGTAAAACGTTTTCACTGTTTACAGTATAAATATTAGCCGAATAATGATTTTTGAATTTCTATTAATAAACTCTAACATTGCTCTAATATTTTACGACTCTCTTTCTCTCTCTCTCTCTTTCTCTCGCTCTCTCTCTCTCTCTCTCTCTCTCTCTCTCTCTCTCCCTCTCTCGCTCGCTCGCTCGCTCTCCACTCACTTTCTAAATGTCATTCTTTGTCTCTTTCCAAGTATTGATGAAATTTTTCGATCGCATGTCATCTCTGCAGTAAAATAACTAATAACTAACTGCTCTTTCAATGATTTTAAAGTTAAGTGAGTTTGTGTTTTAGCGATAATTACTTATTTAAATGATTTGATGAATAACTTCTAATATCATATATATTCAATAATATATTTTAAATAGAAATTAATTATTAAACATTATAATTGAAAAAAATAATTAAATAATATAAACTTATCAATTATATTCACTGTTCAAAATATTTTTTTTAATTTCAATTTATTTAACCTTCTTTTTACGATTAGAAAAATTTCCCGATCAAACAATTTGATAATGATATGTATGCCTAATATCCTACTCTTTTAAAATGACAAAACTTATATATGTAGCCTAAGGAGATTTCATGAGTTTTCATTATTATAGAGGATTGGTATGTGAGTTATAATAATCTTAGATTTGGAAGTCGAGCCATCATAAGCGCAATTCCGGTCTAAAGCTTATATCAAATTATATAATGTCATTTAATTCATGCAGACATCCTCCACAAACTAACTCAATCTATTGCTATATTAAGAATAATTCATTACTTAATATAAAATTAAGTGGAAAATCAAATTTCTCAGTCTTCACGAACCATAAAATGAAATTTATTACAGTTTATTCGTCTAATTAGTAAACTAAGAAGAAATGAAACAAAAGTACTCAAAGTCATATTTGTCATTATAAGCGATTTGACACAAATAATTCAAATAAATTAAATGTTAAATTATTAATATTTGATCAGAAACAGTATTTTATTCAGTATATTGTAGCGCATAAATATTATAAGAAAAGTATTTTTTACTTAATGTAAAACTTTTATTTTTAATTATCATAAAACAAATGTTCACCAAATATAAAATTAGATTTCCATTTAGAACAGGGATAGCCAACTAGTCATAGTTCACGACTGAGAGTTGTACCTATTTTATATTAACAGAGTTAACAAAGTTAATATTGAATGCTTTCACAACATATTATTGTAAACACATATTTAAACGAATCAAATGCTTGGGTGACGCTATATAACAAAAATGGCACGGATATGATGTACTATACAATACACATTAGCCGATATGTATTGTATGAAAAAGTACAAAAGTAGAAAAATCACTTGGGAATGACTGATTTAGAACTATTAAATTTTAATTTATTCTCATGAACTATTATGTAACTGGACTTAAGTAGCTGAGCCGTTAACGTGTTTGACTCTATACTTACCTTATAGGTGTAGGGTTCGATTCGTAATCCACAATAATGTCCACGGGTTGAACTAGAAAGCATCATTTCTGTAAATTCTCAGCTCATTACCTGCCCCCAACTTACACTAGATAGGTATAAGACACTGGCTCGTAATTTAAATTAGGGGCTCGGAATTGTACCCCTGATATAGGGAGTTGTTGGTAGAATGAGACGTTTTTTAAATCTCAATATAATGTAATAGTTATAATGAACTAATATATTAGCTTTATTATCATTACAAACTAACTTATAGTCAACCTATTACAGTCATCCTATTATAATCAACCCCATAATATTCATTGTTTTACTTGCTTTAATAAACCCCTTTATAGTGAATCTTACTATACTAAACTTCTTTATAGTGAAATATTATTAAGGAAGCGTTCATTTTGATTAAGTTTTCAAACGCTGTGTTCTTATATGAATTTAATTCTTTTTTATTTATTTCAATACACTTTGAAGACCTGATATAATCGTAAGTTAAGACCTAATTTAATGGTATCATTGATCTAAATTTGTTTTGCCAGACATTTATCATTTTCTTTAACTGATTGCTATGTATTTAATGTTCAATTTATACAAGTACAGGTGCTTTTCTTATACAATGCAATCATTTAATTTTTATAAACAAGAACATTGATAATGAAGTAATATCGAGACATACCATCATTATATCAATTCTGTCATATTTACACAGTTTCAAACACTACATGAAGACACACCTAATTTGGATTCATATGTTTGGAGAGCATTATGTCTCATCTAAACTAATCCAACCCAAACTAATTTAACCTAAATAAAAAAATTTAGAAAGACTTAAAGACTTAATTTAGGTAATTATAACCTATGATACCCTATACAGTATAAACAATATTTGTTTATTTTGTCTTTGATGAGGCAAAAAGCTATAAATATTGTGGAGTTAAACTAAAACGATTAAAACTAAAATGAAGATTACCTCAAAAATATTACCCAAAAAATAGGACTCATAATAACAATAAGAAATAATAACTAAACCAACAAACAACGAATATTACTGATGACTTGTTTTGTCGTTTTAATTGAATATAGATTTAATAGTTTAAGCATTACGTTATAAATATGTAACATATCATATGTGAAATTTTAAAATTAAAATCCTCGTCTAATTTAATGGTTCATTGCTGGTAAATATCAGTCTGTATTTTACTTAAGTCTTACCAAATAATGACCTCTTTCTTGGCCTTTCTTGCCTTGACTTTATAAGTCCATTTAAATAAAACTGTTAACAATTTTAGACTATAAATACAGTATATTAAAATAGAATAACAGAAAATAAGAGTTGAGTAATATTAATATGAAATTATAGAACTTTATTCGAAGCATTGTCTGATACTCCTATTTTTTCATATCATATCTCTTCAGAATACTCCCTTTATATACAGTAATATCAAAAATCACGTTTTTATATATTGATTCATTACATGTAAATATTAGAGCCCTGTACGAGAACGGGAATCCCGAAAGTTTCCCGAAGATTTAATTCCCCTTCTCGGTCTCGTCCGAAATGTTTCCCGTTCGGGTACCCGAAGTCATAAATATAAAATTTTATTCGAATCAATTTGT
>JAQGCF010000248.1:0-11770 GCA_034699405.1 Hermanniella punctulata | reverse complement strand
CTTATTGAATGCTCTAATCATGATTAAAATTTCATCGAAATCTGAACACTTTTATAAAACCTTTGCCATAGCCTTTCCAGTTTGCATATTTTTAAAAATCTGGTCGGCCTAGATGTAAACGTACTTAAACTATAAAATAGTAATTAATACTCATAACATGCAATAGACTGTAATGCAGACTTTTCTTCACAAGTAATATAAATTATACTTTTTTGCTTATCTATCAGTGTACAGGACAGAGATTCCTAGATTTGTGCGTAGGTTCCAAATATAATCAAGTTATTTGTCATTGAAAATTAATAATATTTCTTGCAATGGCGATTTATCAGAATTATATAGAAACTGGTAGTATTGTTCACAGTGAGAGTTTGTTTAAAAATAATAGATTGGATTTTTTTTAACAAAATCAAACCAATGAAAACCAATTATTAAAAAAAAATAGTGAAAAATTTCGGAAAACGTAATATTAAGTGAAAATAATTCTAAGTTATTGAATTGTGAAATGATGTTAAGTAATGCTGACCAAAGTTCATTCATTTACCTCACACTCAATTTTAATCATTTAATTGATGTTCGTTTGCATTTATATCAAAATAAAATTTTATTCTAGAACTATAATCTTGCTTAATGATTGATCACAGGTTAAATTATTAAATTTTTAACTACACTTTTTGAAGAAAATGTAGTATATAGTTTCGTCTTTCCCCCATCCCGAAAAAAGAGAAAGAAGAAGAATTACCTCGTTGTTTTATAAAGAGATTTCATAAATATTCAACATAGTCCTTTATATAATAACTTAGTTTTAATCTCGCTGTTATAACTGGTAACAACTAGAAGATACCCTGATTTTACAATTTAAAAACTTTGAAAATTTAATAAAAGTTTAATCTTGCTCTTATATAAAGAGCTCTTTGGTAATAACTAGCCATACTATAACTTGAAAAGTGTAGTTAATATAATCTTAAATCAAGCTATACCAATATTATAACTTGAAAAGTGTAGTTAATATAATCTTGAATCAAGCTATACCAATATTATAGCTTGAAAAGTGTAGTTAATATAAACTTGAATCAAGCTATACCAATATTATAACTTGAAAAGTGTAGTTTATATAATCTTGAATCAAGCTATACCAATATTATAACTTGAAAAATGTAGTTAATATAAACTTGAATCAAGCTATACCAATATTATAACTTGAAAAGCGTAGTTAATATAAACTTGAATCAAGCTTGTTTAAATAATCAAATATTAGTAAGAGATTAACAATATTTTATAGATAACTTCATATATTATATTTAATTTCATTCATTCAATTAAATTTTTTTCAAATATTTCATTAAATAATTTTTCAAGGTCTGGGCATCAATATCAGCATTTAAATGAGTTCTACTGTATTGCACCCAATCAGGATGTTTTGCAATTTTTAAATTTTCAATTATGTTTTTAAAAGTAATTTTATAACCTTTAAATTAATCTCATTTTTATAGGCCCTGTGTGTAAAACAAGCTTGACACATGGTTACACTATGTAATCTACATTACAAATATCGTAAATAGATATTAAAATTCTATATAACTCTTGTAATTCATCCATTCATTCTAAACCTAACCTATTTAAGCCTAAATAATCAATGAAAAAAGAATAACAAATTATATAAATATTAAGATCTTATTATATTCATTAATATCCGTTATTCTTGTTAATTATTTGTGCGATATTTTTTGCTGTTAAATATACTTTTACTACCAAAATGAAGTTTAAAATGGATCAATGGATCCAAGTTAGCAGAAATTTCATTTTAAAAAATTTAAATATGTGTAGATTTTTATTATCTCTCTAATTACTATTTGTAATAACAGTAATAATATGAAAAATCACTTACTATTCGTTCTCATATACTTTGGTCCCAACAAAACTTTATACTATATTACTTCCATAAAAGTAGTTCATTATCGCATCCAAATCATGGGGTTCAAGAGTTAGGTAACAGAAAATAATAAATTTTCCTATGAGAAGCAAACACATGTAACAATTAAAAATGGTATATAACTCACAATCTTCTCTATAAACTTATGCTTCATTAAATTAATTAAAAGTTTATTAATTAATATATAATAGAAAATGTTGTTTTTAGGTCTCGCATTGTTAGCATTTAACCCCTTTGTGTCAGCCAATGTCACATTCAAAGATTGTGGTAATTTCAATAATTTTAATTAATTAAGCATTGAATTAAGCAAATAGTTTTAAATCAGGACACGCTGAGGTCATAGATTTAGAAATTTCCGGATGTGTAGAAGCTCCCTGCACTCTCCATAAAGGTGGAGTTACCGAAATTGATGTAACATTTAAAGCAAGTGAGTTTGTAGTTTGATAAAACTTTTGATTAATATAATTAATATGATTTTAAAATTATTTTCAGACGCTAACAATGCCAAAGCTAACATTAAGCTCATAGCCATTATTGGGGGTCTTTCAGTTGAAGTTCCAGGCGTTGATACTGATGGTTGTAAATACATGACACCTGCATGTCCACTTGTAGCCGGAAATACATATACTATTAAATATAAATACACCGTTCCTTCCATTGCTCCATCTGTAAGTAAATTATAATTTAACCCCAATTTCAATTACCGATTACCAGGGTGTTTATAGGAAGTGAAATATATATTACTGACAAAACATTTTGATTATAAAAGTTACGTAAATTTTTAATTTGATTGTCCTAAAACTCAATCAATTTATTGTGATTGAAAATAATTGACTAACCATTAAAAATATTATGGGATCTATTGGGTTATATAGAAAGGTTTACTATTCACTTGAGTTAATTAAATAAGGACCAAAATTATCTCTTGAATTAAATTAAGCTTACTACACTTTTACTGTAAATTTAATAGTTTTTCTAAATTAATTATTAATTTTATTTCAATACAATATTTTTTCAATTATTATTAAAGATAAACATTTCTTTTAGAATAAATTCAATTAAATATCATATAATATATTGAGTAAAATTAACTTTAATGTCTAGTGATTAAGACTTCAAAAGATGAAGTGAGACTTTTTAGACGTTCATTTTTAACATCTAATTAATAACTAATACATACTGTTCTCTATTAAAATGATTGAAAATTAAATATTAAGATTAACTTTCATTAAACACAAATAATTTAAAAATTGCATTTTTTAGGTTGAGGCTGATGTCAAACTTGAATTACAAACTGACTCTGGTGCAGATCTATTCTGCGGTACTGTACATGGAAAGATCACTTCATAAAATTTTAACATATATTTTATAAACAATTTTTATCCAATTTATTATATTTATTAATAAAAAATTAGATAACTAGTGTTCAAAAACAACTTTATTTGTGTTTTATTCAAATGTTTTATTCAATGTTTTATTTTCAGTATATTTTATTCAAAATATTGCAAATCAGGTAATAATTTAACATTTTGTTTAAGTTGTAAACGAAAAATGTTTTAAAACAAGTACTGTATCTAAATTGTTATAACCTTATGTAACCAAAAGGATTTTGGTATAACATTATACAAGTATATAAATTGCTTTATACTCTTGAGAAACACTTAAAGTTTTAGTAGTTTTAGTACTGAATGCGAACCATTATTTAGTCATAAAATATAACCATTGTTTAAAATGAACGCATCAATGTTTAATCCATTAGACTGTTTAAAAAGTAATGGCTTTTGATGCTCTCTTTGGGTAAAATAACTTATAAAAATTCAAATACTATGCCACGAGAATTGAGGCATAGATAACTTGAATAGAGTGTACAATATTTGATATGAAAATAATATATTATATAATTCTTAAGCCCTCATTCAATAAACAAGAAGTGGTTTTTTTTAAAAACAACTTCTTATAAAATTTATGTTTTTCTGTAAAATCTTATATTCAAATTCATTGCAGTTAAATTCAATATAAGTGTGTAAGTGTGCTAAACCACTGCGTAAGAAATGTTTTCGATTCAAATGTAAATTAGAGTCAGCTTTTGAAAATTTGGTAAAATAAAAGTTAAATTTATGTTTAAGTTTGTTCTTTATGTTTTAAAAAAGACTGAATATTGAAATAATAATGTTAAAATTCTTTACAAATTATAAAATATATAAAGTATGCAACTATTAGAATGATAAATTATCTCATTTCTTAAAATTTCTAACTATTTATTAAAAATACTTTGTGTAATATACTGTAAAAATCCAATAGTTAACAAATTTCATACCTATTGTTAACAAATGACCGCTTAAATGAATATTGTATACAGTACAGTACAGTACTGTACAATAATGTAATTCACTTACAAAATTAACGCACTCTAGGTCATGAAGCTCACTAAACTTTTGATATGAAGGATCAAGCAGTGTATTTGTTATAGTAATTATACTCTATTATCTGAAGCTCTCGTAATATTATATTTATTTCTTAAAATTTAATAATGAAAGATAAATAGTATACGAATTCTGTTTATCTCAACTCTATTTACATGAATGTTAAGTAGTAATGTTTGACAAACTTTTCTTATTGTTTGGTCAACTCTCTATTGTATTGAAGGAATGGTCGAGTCATTAGAGTATTATTTCATAAATAAACATCTTAAGACATGTTAGGAATCTACTCTTTTCCAATTACTAGCGTCTAGTAAATAAGCCATTGTGTGTCTACTGTTTTATTCATTTAAATATCATGGAATATATAATCCATTGTTCTTATATTAAGTCTTTTTCTTAACATTTTGTAATTGCTTTTTTCGGATCAATAATAGTCTCTTATGTTATCATTTATGTCCATATCATATGATTATATCCAAAAATGGCAAAGTGTTAGCATAAAGTGCAAAGTTCTGTAGTTGTGAAAGCAAACCAAAGATTTTCTCTAAGCTCTAATCTTTGGGCTTTACCTTATAATCAATTGTGACATTTTAAAAGTATTTCTCTCATAGTCTCATAAGTGTGAGTGAAATAGAGTCACAAATAATAGATGTCATTTGGTAGACATTATTATGACCTTTAATGGTAACGGTATTTAGTAGACAATCAAAAGTTGTATAATTATAAAGAGAATAAAAGATATAAAATTAATACATTACTGCACAATATTACCATATAAACAAATTAACAAGAGTTTGAGTACCAGTACCAGTAAAAATCCTATTTAATTTACAGTAAATTACAGAAAATTGTCCTACCTTAATACTGTATATGCAATGCAAAATAAATTAGTTCAGTAAGATAGTGGAATTGTGTAGGGTCCATTGCATGATTTAGCTACAGCTATACTGGGCCTCTCTGTTAAGTTATACGTATAAAAGTTTATAGACAAATAAAATTAAGATTAAGGTAATTCGAGCTCAATATGATTATACTGTTAACTTGATATACCGCATAAAAATTGTAAATTATAATGTATTTATAGATATTTTGCTTAAAATAAATAATTATTAGTTTTATTTGTTGAAATTAAAAAACTTTTCATTAATTCACTTGTCAGTAATTAAATATTTTCATCGACTAATTATTTAACACCAATTCTAGCCCAACAAAATTTATATTTTGAAACTAATCAAGTAATATTTGTTCTTCAAAAGTGTCTTGGTGCTTTTTTGTATATGTGTTATATTTAATGCCAAAACGTTTATTATTAGATTATCTTTGATTATATACTCTACAACTTAATATAGTTTTAGCAAAAATAAAATTTAACTTACAAGTTAGTTTAAATATAAAAGTCTTTAAATTATTTCCCCCACAATTTAAGGTTCAAACAAACAAAGATAAGATAATAATGATAAATCATAAATAGCATTTGATATATAAATTATAAATGACAAGGTATATTAATAATTTAAAACTAACTCTACTTATAACTCCATTTGTTAAATCAATCTGATATTGACAGTATTGTTTAAAAATTATAATGAATAGAGTCGAAACTTTCCTGCTTTTTTAACTCTTATTGGTTTTTTGGTTGAGCTACAAAAGTAATTATGTTAAGTTCAATAAATCTAATAATGATTGAAATTTGTTGGAAATTTTGTGAACTATTGATATTTTGTAGTAATATATTATTCAGAGTTAAATCACTACTTTAAGTCAAACAAAATTTTAACGTTATGTTGAATTTAACATAATTACTTTTGTGAATCAACCTAAACAACACACAAGAGTTAAAACGCAGGAAAGTTTCGACTCTAATAATGAATAATAAAAATTAAATTTAAACTTGTTAAGGATGGAAGTGTTGATAGTGTGTATATATAGTTAAAAATAGCAGTTAATAACTTTTTAAAATTACCTGTATTATTCGTAAATACCATTAAATATATACAATAATTAAATTAATATTGAAAATATAAGTGCAATTTTATTTCCTCAGCAAACATGTGTACTTTTATTATAAAAAAGACATCATATTTCGAATAATCCAAATGCAATAAAAATTTATGAATAATTATTACTATTGATATTCTTATATTTTATTAAATAAAATCTATTATTCAAAAATAAAGCCTCAGAAAAGAAAAATCGAAATGCATTGAAGAGAAAATTTCATTTATATTTTCTATTTATTTTCGGTTTCCAACAGTGGTTTATTGAGAACAGAAAATACAGTATTAATGATACAAAAATACCATTTTTTGTATGTCTTTATAATATTGGTGAGCAAACAATTACTTGAAAAAACTCAACTATAATACATATAACACACGCATATCTTTTTTGATATTTGAAAAAAAGTATATGTCATATGAATATTACAGTAAATATAACACCAATAAAGGAATTTCTACTGAATCTATCGCGCATTCATAGTATATGCCAATACCTAATATCAAATAAAATGTAATACAATAAAAGCACTTTAAAAGTTGCACAAATGAGTACACAATTTAGAGCATTATTACTTTTAAAACAGATAGGATTCTGCTTGAGTATCTCTGAATGGGTAGGTAAGGTAGGTATTACTAGCTCTGGTGGCTCAACTAGTAGAAAAAGTTTTATAGAAGTGTGTTTTTTAGCGTCACGTTACCAGAGTCTGTGATATTTTATAAGCAGATAGAACAGAGTATAAGTATCATATTGTTCCTGCATTACAATTGTTGTTGTCATGAACAACGGTATTGACTGATTTCACATTGCATTTGCATCTCTCGGAATAAAGTTTGAGAATTGAAAATCATTTTATTATATACTTTCTTATTGCGTGTTATTATATGTGTTGATAAGTTTTTCCACTCAAAACAAGTTATTGATCTCATCTATGATTTTTTCTATTATATTAATATTTATTAATTATAATTAGAACCGATTATTATTAACATCGGAATATGTTGTTCAGTGTTTGTCTGAGTTTGAATAATTTTTTTTGATATAGCATTTTATATATACTTATATAAAAATATTGTTAATATTTTGGTTTAGATATTCTAATGTTTTGGTTGAGAAACTTTTTAAATAAATAAACAGTAAGTTTTTAATTATGTTTTTACAATAATATTTGTTTTATACAACTATTAGCACTATATATAATATTTAAACAATAATAAGCTCTAAAATAAATCCCAATTTTAATAATTTTCCAAATTTTTATTACATATAATATTATATATTAGTTTATGTTTCTGTAATATGTTATCTAAAACTTATGCATTAATAAGCACTTCAAAAAGGATTATTGAAAATGGTTTGAACTACGTTTAATTCATATAATAATGTTTTTCAGCATTTTCTCTAATTATTTCTGTTTTATAACAAATATATAAAAGTTTTGTAGTTTTCAAGCAATGAATTTTATTTGTACTCTACTCTAAAAGTCGATATGATTTCTTGAATAGAATAGAAATAATTAATTTGAAGGTAAATACAGGTTTGTGATCAAAATACAATACATAGTATAATGTAGTTTAGTTTACGAGTTAGAGAACACCAGTCAATGATATAACATAATGGTAAACAAAATCAATAGAGAATTTATTCAAAAAAGTCATTTGAATTTGTTATAACTTTAGTGATTATCATCTGTTGTATTCCATAAACTAATAGTTATTCTTTCAAATGCATAGTATGGGTAACTGTCAAAAGTCTCGAATAACAAGCCGTCAATTATTAGCAAATAGTTATCACTCGTTTATGGACTTAAGTATGAGAAAAAATAAACTCCGCATTAATGACTTCAATGACGACACACTTCTTATTATATTTTCAAAATTAAGTCTTAAAGAAAAGTTAATACTATTGAGAGTTTGCAAACGATGGCAACGATTAATAAAAATTCTGCTCCAAAAAAGTGTCTCTATTAAAATGGGTGAACATTCGGTAAAGTGTCACTGTCACTGCTACAACTACACCAATTGGGACTTTCCTCCCTCTAAATCAATGGATAGAGACAATTGCGGTTATATTGTTTATCCAAATTCATTACTCAATTATTTATTCCGTTTGTGCACTAACTTGAAATGTATTAATCTATCGCATTGTTATCTCGACAATAATGCTCTGAAGGTAAGCCAACAGTCTATTACGAAAAGGGCAAACCTATTAATTTTAAACTAAATAAATAAGTTATATAATTAATCAAAAGTTGTCAAAATGAATTTTTTTTATTTCCATTGTTTAAATTGTAATATCAAGAGTTTGTTGCTATCAAAACTTCTTTGCCTACCCTTATAACCACAAGCAATAATTATTACACTATTAAGTGATTTTAATATTTAATTTGAAATGTTTTGTTTGCAAACAGAAATTATTTTGTTTAAAAATTCATTACTATCTAAACGCTCATAGTTTTTGAAATAATCGCTTTATAGCATCGGTTAGTTTCTCCAATTATAAAATAATTATATTTATTCAATGTATTAATAGTAAATACTGTAAGTGTACTGAATATTAATACTAAACATTATTTTATGGGGAATTGAATTTCTAATTTAATGCTTAAATTAATAATTAATTTATTTGTAAAACAGTTATTATGTTTATAATTCAAATATATTTTTAAAATTTTTATATTGAGTTTCACTTAATCTAAGCATAAAATTTATAATTAAAATTAATTACAATCATAAATGTTGTAAAACTCCTATTTTAAACATTAAAGAGCGATAAGGTTTCACTGTTTATTAATGGGTGTACTTAAATAATATAATAAAACTTTCATAAATTTTCAAATAATATCCCTAAACACGAAACAGTGGAGATCAACGCTTGGACACCAATATTTATGAACATTATGCTAAATATAAATAATCATTTACTTTAAAGCATTAATATTAATTGAGAACAAACATTAAGTTACCGGTGTTTGTTAATATTTATTACAGATAACTCTATGATGCAGTAGTTAACCAAAAATTTATCAGAGTTTGTGATGTCTGCACAAAATCTATGTATTGAATATTTGATTTAGATTTTTAAAACAATAATTTATTTGACTTAAACAAATGTTTGAAGTATTTTTTATTTAATGTAAATGCTAGTACAGGTACAAATGATCGATATATGAGCTCATGGATATCTCCTTGTACAGTGAATTACATATGGAATTAATCGAAAACTTAGAAATATATAAATATTATATAGAAATAAACTAAACCCAAAGCAAACCAGAAATAAATTAATTTTTTTACTTTATGTTAATTAATTCATTCCGTTATTAGTGAAAACATATTTAATTCGTATATTTGTTAATTGATTAATATTTGTTTAATTTATTTAAACATATTTTGTTTGTTAAGAATTAATTTATTCGATGAACTTTATTAAAATTCTCATTAAAAATTCTATTATCAATATTTTATATACCATTATAAGTTGAATATCATTAGCCATTTTATAAATTAAAATTATAATAATTTAAACTGAATAAATTGAATAACTTTTTATTAGTAACTGTTCATAAAAGTGAAAATTCATTGTTTTGTATTGTAATTAATTTATGAAATAATGGAATGAAAATTTAATTTATTTATATTATATCTGTTGTTTTAATTTATTTAGAGACCCTGTATAAACATTCTAACTCTCGTAATTGGTTTGCGTCTCTTAAACTAAGACAATAACTAGGCCCTCCATATTGTGGATTTAAAACCAGTGATACGCAAACCTTACCTTGAGAGCCATTGCTTGCATTTGAATAACAACTAGGTATTGAAAAGTTGTTTATTTTCCATCTACTTCCTTAAAGTTGTTTTATTATAATATAAATTAATTTTCTATATTAACATTTTTGAAATACTTGTACCGAGTTAATCTAAATTTATCTTGCGAAAGAGATTTCTAATTCTATCTAATTTAGACTAAAATCCATAATATGTAGGGCCTAGTAATAACTATTCAATGTTAAAATGTAATCATTTTGTATAATTTTATGAGATATCAATAAATAATCAAATGGAAACGATGTCAAGTAAAGGTGTGTATTATTATTATTAAAATTTACTCCAATATCAAAAGTTTATTTTGTTTCATACATGAATTGAGTAAAGTAAGCAAAAGTACTTCATGTTGTAATTATACAATTGAACCCATCTATATACAAGTATAAAGTAACTGTGGTTTATCTGCATTTTATTATACTTGTAGCACAAAAAGACATTAGACTTTTTTGACGGAAATAGTCTCTGCACTAAATTCTGTGAATACTCACTTCTCAAGTATCTGTTGTAAGACACGAAGAATACAGAGAATATATAACATAGAATGCATACAACACTTAGATAACTAAAATAGACCAGATATACACTGTTACAACACCTCCAACTAGAGTATAAATACTAGAGCATATCTGATTTGCACCGGTATGTGAGTAATACAGATAATTTAATGGAATGCAACTAAAGACTTAAAAAAACACCGGTTACTACTTTATAGATAGACAATGCATAAGATATGTAACAAAATGAATGCACAGATAGCACAAAACTTACTTCCATTCTGCAATATTGAAAATGTCAAACTAAAATAATGGCAAAGTTTTTAAGGGTAGTTACAATTTATTTCAAAAGTAATTACTTTTTCAGTGATAAAATTTAAATTACTTGCATTACATGAATGAAAATTAAGTCACGTATAGCTCAACATTATGATAAAGTAGTGGTAGCAATTAGGTGCTGGACTATAATCTGGTGCACTGTTTGAATGACGCGCGCTTATACATTAAGAACAACAATTCATTTGCATTACTTAACAGTTTAAATATTGAATTAATTGATTTCTAATATAATTTTTTAGGAATTTCATTAAATTTCTTCAGAACTTAAAGTTACATAACTTAAATCAATTGTTTAAAAATTTAATCTTATTTATTGAGCATTGATCAAGGATACAACAAAGATTAAACAATCGAGTCTTTAGGTGTACATTAAAATTCTATTTAGTTAAAACTTTTATATACTTTTATTCCTTGATTAAGTCCTAAGCTCTGGATAAAATGTTTTCACAAAGTCCTATCTTATCAAAAGTTAATCTTTTACTTAAAAGAGTTGAAATATATATAAGATTATTATTAAAACTGTTTATTTAAAGTAATATTTAATCATTAAGCGCGTGATTCCCAAATCATAAATTAGATCTCCTTATTGTTACCAATACTTATAGGCTATAAGTTATAGCTAGTAAAGCAACTAAAGTGTGTTATCAGCATTCCCTGAATCAGTTTAGAAATTTCACTAAACAATTCAAATTTCAATATTTAATATATCATTAATAACGTCAAATATAACAAAGTTTTATTTCAGTTTTCATATTACAA
>JAQGCF010000247.1:0-11770 GCA_034699405.1 Hermanniella punctulata | reverse complement strand
CCAGTATACTTCCCCAAAAAGATATTAGCGGAAAATCACGCCTCTACTTACTCAAAATCGAGGGAAGTGCATTTGTATTTTTTTTTTTAGAGTTCATATGTACTTATAATTAGGTATCGTTTAGCATATTTACAGTAACTGTAAAAACATAAAAAATGAATTCATATGTGAAAGAATTAGTGTAACACTTGAGTAGATTTTGAGATATAAAAACAAATTTTGATATCCTTAACTTTAAATTTATCAATCATATTAACGAACACTGATCTTAATTCAGAAATAACTTTTAATGAGCTCAAATAATAAAATCTTTAAATTTTTTGAAAATCACATCTTTTAAAGTATTTTGGGTTTAAGAGTGATTTTTTACTCTAAACCAGTGGAAACCTAACATATTACTCATCGATTGCAATTTGTAACTTTTTAGATATTCTGCATAGACTAGTATTATATACAACTGCAAACATATATAAACGAATAAAATCTTTGGGTCCTATTCGTGACCAATTATTGAGTATTACACAATACACAAACGTTAATATGTGTTGTATATATAAAAGTACATTTATATGTAAAAAGTTAGGTTAGCGCTGCATTAAACTGTAATATTTTAATAAATACTTTTTTCGCTACATAATGACTAAAGACAAAACTTTTCTTCTTTTTCAATATTAATTTTTATTTGATTAAAATTCTAATATTAAAATATGTTTTTAGCAAAATTAATAATTATCTAGTTCTCAATAAAATTATTTAATTTATTTGTTCAGCTATGTAAATATTTCCCATTAGATTTTATTTATCTAGCTATACAAATTTTTACTTTATTTTGCTTTTATTCTGTTATTTTATAATGCAAATCAAACAAATTATATAAGTAAAAATTATAATAAAAATTTTTTAAATTATTACTAATATAATATTTTTTATTTTAAGAACAATAACCAAATTGTCCCACATTCTTACTTAAAATAATTATTTATATTTAAAGAGGTCATGACTAGAGAATTCCAAATTTATAATAAAATCAGAATTTTATTCTTCTGTATACTTATTACCTAGCTAGATTTTACCCTCTACTTTTACCGATACTCTACTTTAATTTATTTAAATGCTTAATGTCCTTTTAATCATTAGGGTTATAAAATTACGCGTTATTTAATTTTATTAGATTTTGTCTAAACCAAGCTGCTTTTAGGGACTTATGCCTTATAAAATTAACCTGAGTCATATACGTTAAGTCCTAGAGTGTTTTAACCTAAACAGTGAAGAAGTAGTACTCAATTGACATCTTTTTTTCATTAAAGTTCATATTTTTAACGATTGCTATTTCCGAGATAATCAGATTTTTAGAATTTCTTTATAATGGTAGGCATAACCTAGAATTTGATTTTTAAAACATTAATTTAACCCTCAACCCATATCTCAAATTGAACTGAGAACTCTTTTGGTTAAATTATAAAACTTGAGTACAATCACAGAAATTATAAATTTCCCATTATCAGTAAGGGATTGTATTTAAATAAATAATAGTATTTTATACTCAAATCATAAAATGATTTATTATGATATTTCTTAATCTGAATAAATTTATTAGGTTTTCATTAAATTAAATAAAATTAATACTTCAATTTTAGCATAGAATGTGTTCAATTGTGGCCTCACTATAATAATCGTTTTTTAAGTGCTCATAAAACAATAACTTAAAATTATTTTATTAAAAGTATGCAAAGGCTCATTGAGCACTTTTTATATTATTCGGATTAATTTTGTCATACAATAATCTTGTAAATTGGTATTGAGCGAATGTTAATCTATTTAATTTAAATCTGGCATGGCAAATCATAATAATTCTAATCATTTTTAAATGCAGAAATAAATACAGTTTAAACATATTAATAAATAAAAACACTGTTTTGTAACGAGTCGTAGGTTTATATAAAAATTTTGTGACGGAGTGTTTTCACTCAATGTACTGACTTTTTGACTTTAATTAATTTTAATTTACATCATTTTCAGAACTACCTGATTCAGAGACGTACAACTACACGCATCTCTCTCACTTAGAACTTATATCAAAAAGGTTATTAACTACTATTGTATTAATTAAATTCAATTTTATATATTATTATATTGATATAATTTGCGAATTATTATATTTTTGTCTATTATCTTAAACATTTACGAGGGTTAATCTTTTATTATAAATCTCGTCACTTCTTGTGCAGACTTTGTCTCTCTCAGCACAAGTTTAACTTATTTAATAATTTCTATAATGTCTAACAAACTTTTCAGTTCGGGAGTTTATGGCGTAGCTATGCCTAAACCTCTAGAACCCTATATTTTTATTTACAATAAAATTTTGACCAAATCGCAATTCAATAAGTTTGAGAACCTGTTCGGTCGCGAAGAATATTTGCACTGCTTTAAAGAGTTAATTTACTTTGCGCATGGTTTTAATTTAAGACTCTCTTTAGTTGAGTCCAGATACGGTCATCGTTTTAAATACAGTTTAGGTGTAGCCTTAAACTACGTTTGCTATTTCCGTACTTGGAATAGATTCAAAGCTGAAAAGTGTAGTGTTAACCGACTTCATCGTCACTTATCATACCTTTCCAAAACTAACTCTCTCGTAGGTGTTTAAGCTAAATTTTACTTTATTGTATAAACTTATTATATGATTTTGAATAAATTAAATTTATTGAACTGATTTTACTTCTATTTCTTAAATTATAATATATATTATCTTATTCTTTAATTATCCAGTTTTCTATTATTTCTAAATAATTATAACACTTTTCGTCTTTTAATTTTTATCGGCATTAGATGGCTGAATCAATTGACAAACCCGATTCTCGTCGCAGATCTTTTAGTCAACAGATAAACGACGATCTTTGTATTATAATTCTAAGCTATTTGTCTTTTCAAAACAGACTGATATTTGAATGTGTGTCAAAACAGTTCCAACGATGTGGTCCTCGCAGAGCAACTGATTTGATTCTTATTAGAGATATTGTTTGGCCTCCTTTTTCTTCCCCTGAGAATTATGATAACTGTCTCTCTAACCTAGCTTCAATTATAGAGAGATGTCCCAATTTACATAATCTAGTTTTCAAAAACATTCCTATTAAAAGCTCTGTTCTAAATCTCTTAATTCACAGTCGAACACTCTGTCTATTTAAAATTGATATAACTTTTAGTAGTCGTTGTAGCATAGGAAACATAGCTATATTCTTAGGTCAACACATTGACACTCTAAAATCTATTGCTATAAGAAATCTAGAATGGAAGATTATTCTCGCTCAGTTACCTTATCTCTTTCCCCATCTGAGAAATATCCTATGCATAGATGTAATTTCCAATTTTTATGATTTCTCTTACTTCCGTCGTCTCTATAGTATAGAGTTTCATTTATGGGAGCCTTGTGACTCGTTAGAGACTTTGCTTAAACGTCCCGGTTATCCCTTAATAAAAATCAACTTCTACCTTGGTTCATCTTATCCAGATCAGGTGTATTTCTTTGATTACGTAACCAATTTTATTGTTACTAACAAACAATTAAGAACACTAACTATAGACTATTCTGGGGAAGTAGATCTCCCATTAGCAATGATAAATGGAGTCAATTTTTTCAGAAGGGGACTTATTAAGGTTTTTACTCAATGTAAACATTTGCGTTATCTTTCCTTAATTATTCCCATCTCCAATCCTAACTATGAAATGTATATTCTCAAAGATATTCAATTATATTGTCCTTTTCTAAAGGGTCTGTTTTTCAAAAATACCAATCATTCCGAATCTTTTGAGCGCACTCCTATTCCTTTTATGGTCAATACTTTCGCTGAACTAACTCATCTCACTCTACTAGCCTATTTTGATTTTGAACTTTTATTCAACAACGTGAACACCTGCTTTCCTAAACTCTATTTTCTAAGATTACCCTATTTCAATATTTACGACAATACACTTGATCACCTTAGTCGTCATACCCAGTTAAGTATTGTTAAAGGACCCGAAATCGATCGCACTCAGCGTCGTGTTTTAACTTCTGAAGGAATAATACGTTTTATTTGGTCCTGCTCTAGGTTAAGTACATATCGTTGCTCTGCTCTATTTACTCAAAAGATTGTTGAAAAGGAATTGAAAACTAAAGTTCTATTCGACGAAACACTCAAGTGCATTTGTTTATTGTTCATTGAATAAACTATAACTTTTATTACTTTTATTGTTATGTTTACTATAATTTTTTCTCTTTAATTACATTTATTTAAGATTTATTGTTATTTGGGGTTGGTATTAATTTTATGTTCTATTAAATATTATTATATTATACATTATGTAAACCTATATTCTATTGATTTAATAAATCTTTGCATTACTCACGATTTTGTTCTTTTATTTCACTCTTTTCAGTTTGAATTCTTTTTGGTTATTTATCTTATAATATTTTTAATGGCTGTCTCGGGAGAATTTAGTAATGTACCTACTGTTGTTGAAAATATTTATCCAGAAATACCATTACCAGTTCTTGGGTCCAATTCACCATTGTTCTCAGAGAGTGATGAATCGAGTCAATTAGATTTCAATAGCGACTTTTTCACTGATGTTAGGAATCGCTTGACTACTATGTATGAAAAAAGACTACAACCTGATCGGCGCTGTAACACAAAGACTCCAGATTCTCTTCCTTCTGACTCAGAGATCTGTGCAGTATATAGTATTTTGAGCCATAGGTACGTTCGTACCCAAAATGGTAAATCAGAACTGCAATACAAAATCTGGTGGGACGGCTTTCTTTCATGTGAAGCGACTTATGTTCGAGCACAAGACTTAATTTCGGATAACTCAAAAGGAATTGCCGACTCTAGTCTTATTATTCATGAATATAAATTATATTGTAAACGTAAAACACTAGCTCGTAAGCAAGGTAAATCTTTAAAAGAAAAACCCCCTTTGGCCCGCGGAGCTGGTGCAGGTAGGAATCGTTTTGTTAAGATTTCAGCAAATGCTAAGCTTTCTAGTAATAAGTCAGCTCCTCAATGGCCTCCTGTTTGCACTAATTTTAAAGTACAAAGTTATTCACAAACAGTGGATAATTATTTCGCTATTTGTCCTTATTATAAAGACGACATTGGACATTTCAGGTGAACTCGTTTCTTCTGATTTACTCTTATTATTTACTCATTTACTGATTTTATTAGCATCAATAAAGGGCTGCAAAGAGTTTCTCCTTTCTCTATGGATGTGCTTGGTTTTTATTTCATCTATAAATTATGGAATTTAGAACCAAATTTGGGACAAACAATACTAGTATATCCTCAAATACTTGGGACAACTGGTGGTATCTGTGACACTGCCATTATCAAATCCGGGATTTCACTATTGGGTTATGATGATGCTATGAGTTTTATGTATTCCGGCACAACTAACGTGTTGTCAATCAAGCGTAATTTATACAGACTATTCTCTAAGAATAAAAGCAGACCATTAACTCTAATTTTGGTCGCTTCTCCACCCTTTCGTTGGATTGGCTTTCTTCACATGACGGTATTAATGATTACCCCTACTAACGAGTGTAAGTTTAATTGATATTTTATTTTATTATTAATATAATAGTTTATCTTTTAGTTATTGTCTTTGAACCTTCAATAACCCTGCCAGAAAAACATTACCCTTGTAACGTAATTAATCTGCTTCGTAACACTTTCAACAGAAACCCCATCTATTACATTCAAGATCCCGACTTTTCTGGTGACAAAAAATGTTATAAAAATTGTTTCAAATTTATGGCTTCAATACTGGATGGAAAGAAAACTATTTCTTCCTATAAGCTCCAAACCTATCACAAAAACTCGTTTAAATAATAAATACCTTTATTTACTTTCTTCACTAATAAACTTTTCTTTCATAAAATCCCATATATTTTATTATATATTCTTATAATTAATTTCAGGTTTAGCATACTTGTAACTATTGTAATGAGTTTATGTGCGAAAAATCTGTATTGTGATTAATATTTTAAAAGAGTTTATCTCTAAACAAACTATTTACTTTAACATTAAATACTTTTAGTTATTTCTTTTAAATTTTTTCTTGGATTTATTTGTCTCTTTATTTGGAGAATCCATATTGGACATTCCTCCATTTTCTTCCTGTACATTTTTATGATCATCCATTTTTTTAACGAGCTTTATTCCTTCAGCCCTTATCTCAGACATAGTAATTTTAACACGTCTAACCTCATCAATGGTACATTCTTTTTCCTTCAATTCATTTATAACGCAATCAACATTATTGTTCATTTGTACCAGTAGTACATTCATTAAACTTATCTGAGAGCTTATAATTTTATTCAGTTCAGGAATAATGTCTTGTAAGTTTATATCTAAATGACTAAGTTGATTGAATATGTTTTTAACTGCCTCCTTCTGTTCCAACCAAAATCTACTCATCATATTTGCTTCTGTTATGGTTTGATTGACAATTGTAAAGCATTTATTACGTCTGATTCTACTTTGTGTAATAACATCTTGAACTGTCAATGCTGAACCATCTTTTGCCTGTTCAGCACCAATGTTATCAATTGATTGTGTCGGCATTTCCAAAGACTTAATGTCAGCGGACTTCTTGTCCTCCTTTATTAAAACAAAACGAAAAATTAAAACACTAAATATATTTACCTGAACTTTTGTAGTTATCATCAGTATTTAAAAACAATCAGGTCTGGGTAAACGGATAAAACGGAAAAAACGTTAAATAATTTATCATTTTAAGGTTCTTTTTTGGATTAGACATTCAGTTGCCTAATCCCACCGCTGCCACCAAATTTGTAGGGTTGCACCACTGGCCATCCCTTACAATAGCACCGCTCCGTTTCGGGCGAGTTAATGCACCATCGTCGACTCTTTCCACAAACTTGATCTCGGGGCTTCGGACGAGACTTTGTAGAAAGTGGTTTTTCGTGACTGAAGGTTACAACATAACAGGCCTGAAAAGCCATCACCAATCCTTTGTGGCTTGACCCATCTTTAGGATTTACTCTTTACCGTAGTCAACTGCGTAGTAGCGTGCCACCAATGTTCTCGGAGGATTATGTAAACATCTGTTGGAGACAAAACAGTAAACAGAAATAATACATACCGTGTCTACTGAACAACCAGGCCCCATAAGGCCAGACACTCTCTGTTTTATAGGTATAGGTTTTAAGAATTCATTAGACATATTAAATGATAAACTTTTGATTAACAAACAATATATTTATTACGAACAATTATAACACTGATACAACAGATAGTTTAACATTTGTAATCATAACCCCAGAACATAACTTATTCTCCAATATTGAGTTTAACTCTTGCTAGAGTTAAACTAAATCAAACAAAACCAAAAACGAAGCCAAAATTGAAGCAGTTCTTTTACTGTATTTATACTCTTTTACTTTAAGCTATTGTATCTAAACCTACCAATGAGCACAAACACCGCACTGCTCTGCTATCCAATAATTCTATTTAGAATCGTTGTTTTCCCTATTGTATTTTAACTCTCCCTCTTTCAGTAATAATAATAATAACCTTTTGATCTCTTTACTCTTGTAAAACATGATGCAATAATCATACATAAATTTATAACAAAGCAATTCTGTGAATTTACAACATTATAACCTTATTTGGTATTGTGTTGTAAGTTGTTATGTTAATAGTTTTCGACAGATTGTTATAAATAAACATTAAATATTTTAAAACATAATTATCTATTACAACAATATTATTGCACAACTGTTCTTTTTATTCTTCTGATATGTTCCAGTGTATTAGTGATATTGACCATAGTCCTTCTTGGCATAATTATCCAAATTGCTCAAATACTTGTTTATTCTTATTTTTTCTAAACAATTATTTTCTTATAATTTTTTATGTATTTAAATATATTTGCACAAAGATATTATTTCATTATTAGTATGTATACGAAGCATTGTGACTATTAAGATGTTAACCTTAGCTTTTTCTAAAAGAGTTAACTGTTATTTCGGGTTATTTAAAATATACATTTATTTAATTGGGTTAATACTGATAAAGGTATAACTATTGATATCTTGACATTAATAGTATAGTACTGACAAATACTGATTCATTGTTATGGATAAAAGACTATAGGTTTAATCTCATTAATAGAATGTGTTTTGTAATTTAACATTAACTTTCAATCATTTAAGTTTTACATAATTATTATATTACTAATACTTTAAGAGGAGATTAATAACAACAAAGTAAGGTAAAATAAGTGTGAACTATTTACCAATCCTACATTTTCTCCCCCCTAGGAGAAGTCATTGTCCTCAATGACAACTTGATCTAGTTCTGAAATTATGACACAAATTTACAAAACATTACTAATACATATAATTAACATATAATTATCTCTCCTTTATAATCAAAATTCCATCAATATTAATTGACTGCTTATGGAACTCTCCAAAGGTCGCGAATTCTTCTTTAAATTCCATAGTTCCAGTATATGGATGTGAATCTGATTATGTTATCTTTTACTATTTATTAATTTTTATATTTGTTAAGTTGAGCGTCCCCAACAGTATTAATCTTATATTCTTTAATTGGATGTTATTAAATGCATTTTATTAAATCATACTCACTCATCTTTTTCACTTATAATAATCCATCCTTTTATACTTGAAGTACACAGTGAGTTTCCAATATTACTTTTCTACGGGCCCCCGAAGAGACATTTCTCTAAGCCAATCTCATACTTTGTTTTGTATTAGATTGCTCGGTCTCTTCTTACCAGCTTACAGCACATGACATCCGCTAACTTCAACCAAAAGTAGTTAACAGATAATAATAGCTGGTAAATAACAGCGATTAACGGCAGCTTCGATGCTTTTTATCATATACGACTTTATCGTCATTAATCGAGTCTTTGACTCCTATTTTGAGCAATTCTCTTTACTTGGAATTGGTCATTATAACTTTCAGCAGTAATTATTACAGATCTGTCGGCAGCACTGGTTTCTTCTACAAGGTGACCATCGCATAGTTTTATCTTTTATCTACGGTCTACAGGTAACACCTTATACCAGTTCACTAAATTCGGATTAATCCAGTGAGTAGCATCTTCCTCACTCAGCAGCAGCAATACTCTTGAATCCATTATTTACGAAAAAGCATTATTTTTACTCGACAACAATAACACTCTTGGATCCACTAATTACGAGGAAGCATCATCCTCGTTCTTCAGCAGCTACTCCACCACTTGTGAGTTGGAAGTCTTCTTCCATAAATCTTAAACAAAGATTTATACCGTTAATTATATTTTTTCCGCTTTATGACGGTTAGCATATGGTTGGTTTTCATCCACTAAGTCCAACGACCACTAGACAAACTTTATTCAGTAACGGTAAAGATCTAAATTCTCTGAATAATTTTCTCTTCAACCATATTTCGTTTGATAAATTATTAATTATAGACTTCCAATGATCGTTTTTTCCTATTTTTCGTTTTTCGGTTAACGATTTCATTGTTTTCATTTACAATCTTCGTGTTTATTTTTCGTTTTTCGCTTCTTATGTTTTCATTTTGTTTTAATTTGCTTTGTTTGGTTTTACTTCTTTATTATGATCATTCTAATTTGAATTTTAATCTTAATCCACAATGGTACTTATAATGGATTAAGGAATTTATACAACTTAATGTTCTAGTTTTTTCACATTATATTCATCAAATTTTTATTGTTTATGTATGTTTGTTATATTTAATATTTGCTAAATAGGTTAGTGTTTTTTTTTATTAAATAGAAAATCCTTTGACAGTTCAGACGTAAGAATTAAGTCTCTTACAGCACTGTGTCGTCTCCGGTGTTAGTATTAAAGATCATTAATTTAATTGCTATTTTAATAATCATTAATCATGGATAATAGATAAATTAAGCCCTAAATTCTCATCTATCTGTAACGTATTTAAATATGTTTCATAAATTAACTAAAAACATGTGTTTTTATTTGAATTATAGTTTAATATTTTTTAGTTCTATTATCCTAATGATTTTAAATTATCTAACCCAAACTTATCTTTTACCCATACCTAACCCATACTTAACAAAACCCCTTGGGGATAGTTTCTGCTTTCAAATACATAATTGCTCAAATTATGCATCTGATAGAGTTTATTAGGTTATCAAATCTCCCATAAACATAAATCTAACATTTTGCCCAAAACATTTAGGGCTATCCTTAAGACTAATCTCCTTAGGATTGGACTCCATAGGGTTTGTCTCAATAGGGTTGGTCTTAATTGAACTAGTTTCCATAGAACTTATTTGTCATAGATCTCTCGCCCCCTATCGTAATCACAAGTAAGTCGGATTCACATTTCCCATTCTCAGAAAGCCTAGTTCTATTGTCAAGTCTAATACCTATGAATCATTACCTATAATTTTCTCAAGTAATTCAAACCTCCGTCCCGTCACAAACTTAAATATATATATATATTCATTGAGCTCTTACGGCCATACAAGGGTTATTTAAGTAAAATCCAAAAACATGTATCTGCTCATTTTTTAAGAGGATTAATTTGTATTCCATAGATTTTACATATCCCCTCCAGATTCTAAGATATAGACAATATAAGATTAAGAATAATTTCAAAAAATAAGCTAGGTGATTTCAATCTTTAATCAATTTAAACTATAAACAAACCAGTTAATAACTATTTTCAATTTTTTCTACTTTACAACCTGATTGACCTAGATCTTATTAAATATCCATAAATATCTATCTTTCTAACATTATACATAACATAACATAACTTATTCAGGTCTTCTTATAACTTTCTGTGTCAAAGGGGTTGAAAACCCAGTGAGACGTCCCACTATCTTAGCATGTTATAGTACTGTGTAATGTGGAAAAAGACCGGACCCACCTAACCACCTAATAAAGCAACTTCATTGAAGAAAATCGAACTTGCAACTTTTTAGTTGTAAGTCCGAGACCTTACCACAGCGCCACTGTGGCAAATGTTGAGCAACAAATATTTCTTATTATTTTCTTTTTTTAAAAACAAGAATGACCATTAATGTATCTCCGCTTCAGAGATTTAGAAAAGAACGAATGTTAATAAGGATTTCTTATATCTATATAAGATCTATCTCTAAGATCACTCTACAAGGTTATAAGGTTAAATTCTACAGGATCAATCTTAATAAAAATGATAAATCATTACTTTGGATTAGATCTATTCAGCGATAATATTTAATGACAAATCATTATTGGTATGTGATAATTACGTCGCGAAGTGACGCACTACTGCTACACCCTAAACTCGTCATTGATATACTGTATACAGTACTTTATTTTGAATTTTTGTCGAAATACCCACAACATATTTTTTCTATTTTTTATTTCATTTACTTAAGTTTTTATTTCATTATAAATTTTCTAAAAATTTAATTCTCAATTAAATATCTATTGGATTAAATCAAAATAAAACAATTATCTAGTTACAATAGTACAGTATAGCGCAAAATTTAAAATAAATTGTAAAGTACTATACAATAATTGTAAACAAATTTCACTTTTAATTATGACTTATTTTTTAAATCTTTCAATAGTATAGATCAGTGCCTATCTTAAACACCTTGCCCATACCTTGCACAGAACATTATTTATAACTCTAAAGAGATGGGAACCAGACTAGTGTTGTAAAACTTCCTTAATATGAAAATTAATATAATTGTTTAATTTCAAATTTCAAATTCAAAT
>JAQGCF010000246.1:0-11782 GCA_034699405.1 Hermanniella punctulata | reverse complement strand
GGTCACTAACAATAAACCAAAGTAATTGATTTATTATAATTAACTTTAATGTTTAATAACAATATTTTATGCTACATCTTAGCGGTACTCAAACCTGGTATGGGAGACAAAACTCGGCTCATTCTTCTTGCAATTTTTGACTCTTGTAAAAAGTCTAAGTAGAACTGCTAGACAATAGACTACTCAAAAGGGATTTTTTTTTGAATTTTTCTAATTTTCTCACTATTAAATTAGATTGAGGCTAAAAATAAAAATGCTGATTATACTTCCCGTGCCGGCTATACACTAAAAATAAAGTATAATAATAGCTAATAATTATGTAACAAAATTTATTTTAATAAGTCTCACAATAGTTATAATAATTATATTTATTGTATGGATTTTTATAAAGTTAATTGTAAGACCATTCTTATAAATGATTTTTATTCTTCAACAGGTTTTACTGTAAGAGTTCATTATAAACGATACACTATAAGATTTCGCAGAAATAAATTACACTTTAATATGGATTAATATTATGTACAGAGTAGTTCACTATAATAAAAATCAGTATAACTATAACTTCATTTACCAGTTTTACGTTAACATAGTTAGTAACTCCCGGGAAAATAATAGTTTAATAAAAAAAAACGGTTTATATAGTATTTGAAGGCAGGGAAGTTTATACAGTTTATAAATTATAAGTTTTGATTTTGCAACAAATATTAAAAAATGTTGACTATCTGGCTATAGTTGACAGAAAACAATTTGAAATTTAAATTATACAGTGAAACGTTAGTTACTTTCAATCGATGGTACAGTAGTTATATGGTTCACTGTTTTTGGTGTACTTTTTATGAATTTAAATAAATAAAATAAAATATATAATGCTTTGCTCGTTGGCATTGAAAGGTATAAATACTTATATAATTGTCAATATTATATAAAGTATAACGAGAGAGAAGAAAGATAGAAAGGGGAGAGAGAGAGAGAGAGAGAGAGAGTACTTTTTAATTTGCTAATCTCTCTGCAAGTGATAACAATGAGTTGACTTACATTTAAAAGCAATTAAACAATTAATTTGATTCGTTTAAATCATTTAACAACAAAACATCAGATAATATAAGTGTTTATGAATATAGAGAAATATTAAGGGGTTTAATGAAAAAGGAAAGAGAAAGAAGAAAATAATTTGACTAATTTATTCAACTTATAAGAGCACATAATTTCATATATAATTTTAAAGTGTAGATGAGGTGTCATCACATGAGTGATAAAAATATTTGGCCTATAATTTATATGTTTTTGTTGAACTACTTTAAACAAATTAAATCATTATATAATTATTAGATTATTCATCCAAAAAGGTTTAACAGGTAATGCATCCCTCAAGAGTTGATACAGTATTTGAGCTCTGCCTTAATTGAGTCAAAGTGGAACCTTTCCATCAATTATATCATAGCTAACATTGAGAACACATAATGGATGTAATGGATGGGTCTTTCAATTTTGTAATTAACTGTTTTTTATCCCTGAACTCAATTGTTTAAATGCTAACAAAATAGATGAGTCAATAGAAAAGCAAAACAATCATATTATAAGTTAATATTCACATCACAATCAAAGAACTGTTTCTTTTGAAGTTCAAAGAGTTTTAATATTCATTAGATAAATAAATTGATGGTATTATGCAATAAAATAAATACAAACTTCTTATTAATGAACGAATATTTTACTAAATAATAATACATTTATCTCTTAAATACTATTTACAAAAACTTTGAAACAATGAATGCTTTGAATGTTAATTAATGTAATGTTAAGCACAATCAATGAAATTAATTATAACTCAAATATTCAACAATATTACAAATTTATGTAATGAAGGTTTGATGGCATCGATATGTCTGAATTGGCATTGAATGGGTAAACAAGTAGTTTGAGTAGGAATAGAACGATAAATAAGAAAATGACAAAAATATGATTAAAGAGTCAAATGACCGAAATCTAAAACTAAATAAAATTAAATGCATTTGAAAACACTCTAAAGAAATATATAGTTTTATGAAATGAGTTTTTCCCCATTAAATAACCCCATTATTTAAACTCTAACTGCAATCGGACTCAATATTTAGCATTTCGGGAGTGCTGCCAATGTGACTGTCCGTCTGGATCGGGTCGCTTATACCGCTTGTCTGGACGCGAGTAGAGAGCGGCCACATCGGCGTTGAGTGTGATCTCATTTGCTTCGCGAAATCCCTCATTAATGGTTCCCCTGTTATACCTCTGGTGATTGTGATGATCAAATGGTGGTTCAATACGCGCTAAACCCGGTTTGTATGATCCCGAATGAATGCCCGTTGACTGCAGTTGAGACCACGCGGAGGCGTACTTGTGATAAAAACCACTGTTGTCTCCACTGCTGTCAAATGTGCTAATGGTTTGAGCGTCTAATGCGTTGTGACTGTTCTTTAATCTAAACAAATGTAAATTAATTCAATAGTAAATGACGTCAAGTGATAACAAATTGGGTGAATATTAAGAGCACATGCAATCAATTCTCATGCAATTCCATTCAAAGCATCCCAATGCCTACATCGCTAGCTCTGTATTGCCTGACACTTAAGATTAGAGCAGCAAATATTAGAATAGATAAGAGTAGAGGTATGTTAATATGTTATGTGTGCCCTCTCACCTATTTTTCATATTAATAGTTAGGCATATAAGTTGATTGAGTCGCGGGACTATCTCTCCACAGAGCACTGACGGTAGCGCTCCTCTTCTTTGAAGTCACGCTAATTATATAAATTAATAGCACTGTATAAGCAATGGTTAGCACTGGTTAGCCATGCATTTCATGAGTTGTGACTACATGTGAGGGGCAATGACTAGTATTTGTGTTCATATGAATCAGTAATTATCACATCATTGTATTAGTGGTTCTATTGTTTTAAGAAGACTTAAACAAAGACATACCTCCGAACGATAATCACTACTATTGTTATAACAGCCGCTAAAAACACAAAACCTCCGAATACTGCCAATGCTATTATACCACCCATATTGAGTCGAGCGGTGGCAGCTTTACTGCTAGATTGAGATTTGAGTAAATTATCATTTATTTCGTTGTCTTGAGTTCTGTAAACGTTTAGATTTGGACGAGTAGTTCGACTCTTCGGCGATGGCCTACGAGTGGTTGTAGTGGTAGTTGTTGTGGTGGTTGTCGTGCTATAACTCGTTGCAAACACTGACGGTTTGCGAGTGTTGATGTATGAGGGCTGAGGAGGAGGTGTTGAAGATATAGGTATTAAAGCTAATTGTGGTGTTCGAGAGGCCGTTGGTCTGTCTATTATAGGCCATGACTGCGCTGGTGTTCGGGATGTCGGCGCTGTTGTTGTCGTCTTACGTGTTGTTGTTGTTGTGGTAGAAGTGGTTCCTTTAGTACTTGTAGTTGATGTAGAACTGGTAGATGACGGCCTCTTATCTGTTTGGATATAAGTAGTTATAAATAAATGAATGAAAATCTAATGCAAACAAATGGCAAACCTCTACAATATCCGGGCTCTCCGTCCCAAAAACCCGCGACATTACATACTATTGTCGATTCTCCCAATAGTTCGTACCCCTCATCACAAGTATATTCAGCGATTGTTCCAAATATTGTATTATTTGTTGAGATAGTAATAACACTGTTGGCTATAACGGGAGGGTTCGGACATATAACAGGTTCACAACGAGGCGGCGGTCCGTTCCAGCGTTCGTCCACATCGCAAATAAGATGTCCCCGACCTACCAATACATAGCCTTCTTTGCAAGTATAATCGACTGAACTCAGGTAGGCTCGAGAATTATTCGCGAGACTGTATTGTCCGTTAGATACAGAGGCAGGAAAACCACATTCAAGATCTACAGACATATTGAGTAAAGTTTGATAAAAAATAATTATTTAAATTAATTTTTTAAATACATTTGCATTTTGGAGAAAATTCACTAAAAAATCCATTTGGAAGACACGTCCGAATATTGGGACCAATCAATAAGTTTCCGTCAGAACATCGGTATTCAATGATTGAACCGATGTCTACACTTCGGGCTAAAATTGTTGAGTTTGGCGGACGTTCAGGTTTGCCACATGAGAGCGGTCGGTGTTGGCAAACAAAGTTAAGATTTGTATTACAGTTAGTGTCCGACCAGAGCCACCCTTTGGTGCCATCAAAACGAGAACAGTTGTCTTTACTTCCCGGTAGGTTCCAGAAGGAAATGGTCACATCTTTGCCATTAATCCACTTCCAATTAATAGGATTTTTAGGGTCTCTGATAGCGCCCAACCAATACTGTCCATTTGGGTCATTCCTATGTCTTCTATAGAGCTCCCAACTCAAGAAGCCCTGTAGAGCAGGTGAGGTCTCATCAACCAAACTGCCACCTCTTACTTCACAAAATCTCTTTGCGTTATCAAAATTCATGGGTTGATTGTTATAAAATATATAACATTTTCCATTGTATGTCGAAGTACTACCCAACGGTTGATCTCTAAATGAAGGGCACTGTTCTATTGACAGCGCTGTGAAGTATAAAAAGATTTAAATATTTATTATGTATTTCATAAACTAAACACTGATTGAAATTATGCAAAAAATAGATACCGTGATCTGTGTATACAAAAACTTCGCAAATTGATAGTGGATTTCCTGGTGACTCAAGGGTTATACTGACAAATGCCCCGGGCATTGGTCGAGCACATGGCAGAAATAACGGTCTGCCTTCCTCAAGAAATCCGGTGAATTTATTACAAACAGGATTGACGCCGAGGTCTGGTCTGTTATTTCCAACTCTAACAGTGATAATAGCGGGTCTATTGCCTGAACAGCACGAGGAACCGAAATCTATTCTCACTAACTATTATTAGCAAAAGATATTTTTTAAAAGTTTTGGTAATTGAAAAAATTTGAATTTCAAAATAAGTTGCGTATCATTAATACCTGCACGAGAACAGGTTCCAGTAGATTAACATAAAACCAGGGCGATCTCTCTGCCTCTGTCATTGTACAGGTATTTCCATTATAGAAAGAACTGGTGCCTGAATTTGATAGCAAACAACAAACAAAATGTAAGAATTCAAGTATTGCACACTTTTTAAACCATGTGATTAATGTGTTTTGATTAACATACTTCCATCCACAGCCTTTTGAGCTGATCCTTGACCAACTGTAGACGATTGCATAGCAGCCTTTCCTACCGCCACATTCAGTACTGCAATTAAAATTTTTGTTTAATTATGTTTGTTTTCTCTAAATATTTGAGTTTAAAGAAAAAAATTTATAATAAATCTGAAAGTATTTGCAAAATATTATGCAACAAAAAATTCCTGATTGCCTTTAATTGTGCTTCAGGTACAACAGTATATAAAGTACTATAAAGTGGGGCTTTTGATAATTTTCAATTTATTTCTATTATCATAATGACAACTATACGCGCGCTAAGCACTGAGTGTGACCCAAATTAAAATATTTTTTATTATTATTAAAACATTTTAAGATATTTGTAAACGTGATCCACGAATAATAAGATTTAGCAATAAATTAAAAGAGACGCAGGAATTCATGCTTTCATTGTTCAAATTGGTTGAGTTATTGCAGAAGTACTTAAATGATGTGTAATTATCGCATCAGAAAGTTTTCACAGATACAACTGATTGCATAACCTTTTCATTATATAACTTAGTATGAGGTAAAACACTCAATATTGTCCTTTGTTTTGAAAACAGTCAAAACGTATAAATCTTAATGTGAGTTAACGTAAGGACAATCAGCATCAGTACATACCTCTATGGTTTTTATTGAGTTTAAAAGTTAAAAGGGATAAAACATTTTAAAGAATAGGATCTTATTGTTTACTGAATTAAACCTTAATCATCAGTTAAGAAATACCCTTTCGGTGAGAACACAGTAATTTTTTTCTCCTTTTCTACATTCTGTCATAAATAAGATAAACAAAAAACACTTTAATTCTATGTTATTTTAAACTTATTTTACAAAAACATTCCTTAACTTAGATTTAGTTTTGCAAAAAAGGTTTGGATTATTATTAGTGAAAACACACACTAAAGAAAAATAGGATTTTTTTCAATTGCGAAAGTATTTCTATTGAAAGGTATGTTTAGAAAGAGATAGAGAACAAGCAAATGATTGTTGAGTCTGAGGTCAAGGATGAGAAAGCGTGTTAGAAATAAGTGACGAGTCTTTGTTGAGAACCGTTAATAATTTGGTCTAAGAAAAAAAAGAGATGCGCACCGATTGGAAATACTGAGCGAGAAGAACATTGACAGCTTCAGTGACTTTTTTCACTTCCTGGTTAATACAAAAACTGCCAATCATTGAATCAGAAGTCATGACTCAGGAGTGCAATATTGTTAAAGAAGTGGAGAAGAAAAATAGTAACGCATCGCTACTTATTCATGTATTTCATGCTAAATGTGTTAGACTTGTGTTCTTCAATTGTTTTACTATACTGTACATATCGAGGGAGTGTATGCAGTAATGTAATAGTGTTGGGGCTGACCAACAAACACAATGGTATAAATTAACGAACCAAAAACAAACTCAACCAAATTGTTAGTAATGGCAAAAATTTTTAAACACTTTTAGACCAAATTATCTCATTTACTATATTTAACTTAAATAATGATTTATAATCAAAATTATAATGCGTTTAGAATTACAAAACAAGACTGTTTGAACTTGAAAGCTCAAATGGGTAGTTGAACGACCTAACCTGAGTTTGTGCATGTTTTTGCCTGTCTGTTACCGCTAAATCCTTGCAGGCGATAGGCAGCCACTGCTCAAAATTGCAGTCACTGTTTTAAGAAAATAAAAAATTCACAAACATTGCGAGTAATTACACATTCATTGAATGTTTTATGTGAAAGAACACTCCCATCACATAAATATTAAACACTAATGCAATTGAAATCTGATAATTCACTCAAATGAGAACATGTTATATAAGAATCCCAATGTATTTTATTTTTTATATATACCTGTATTTTGCACTAATTTTTATACCAAATATCCAGCGATACGACATTCCAGACCGAAAGGAATTTTCTGCGCTTTTAAAAAGCCATTAATTTACAAGTTTTTAAAGCAAAACAAAAATACACGAATTCTGTATAATTTGGGATTACTGTACTCGTTCGGGGAACATGAGATTCAGGATTTGCCATTTAATCCAATTCTATTTAACTTTAATTATAAAAACCAGAAAATATGAGTTCTTTTCATCTCATATCTAAAGTTTCTTCACTTCAAACAATCATTTTTATAGGTTTCGATCGGATAATCATTGATTCCTCGAATTCAATTACAGTGTATAATAACTGCATTGACACTAACTTTACTGATCAATGATAAAAGTAGGCAATAGTTTTGACAAATAATTATTACATATTTGATAAAAAATTATAAGAAATTAGAATTTAGATAATGATATTACAGGAAATATATTAATTGATAAATTGCTTACAATCTTAACTAAACTTATTATTTATTTAATAATCTGTAATTCATTTCGTGAGACTTTGTAATACTTTTTTTTATTAAAATTCTAAATACTTGAACTCAACAGTAATAGTAATTTATTAAACATAAAATGTTATCTAAATTTTGTTTAGTTTATTCAATCTTCAAATATTGCTATCATATCAATAAATAATTAACTGATTAATTAATCGTTAAATAAGTTAATAGTTTTATAATTTTATTAAAAACCTTTTATTCTTTTAATAAGAGTTTGAACTAATTATTTAACTTATCTTTAAATATCATATAAATTGCATAACATTTGAAAAATTATTCACATTTACAAAGAATAAAATATTTGTGTAATGCTTTAAATTTAATGGTACTAAACGGTACTACTAGTTTTAACACTTAATCTGTGATATAGCAGTGGTGTAAGTAGAAAATAGATTAGAGTTTTCAATCCAATTAATTAATTTTTGATTAAATCTTTTAAATTAAATATATTTTTTGCCAAATTGGTTGCATTGGTTACACTCGATATGCTTTGGTTGAAAAACTCTAAAAATTTAATTCAATTTAGACTTAATATAACTTTAATAAAAGTTAATAAATATAATTTAAAGCTCTGAAAATCGATTTCTAAACATAAAAAACTATTAAAATTTTACTTATGGTATAGTTATTCGTGATTGCATGTGATTATTGGTAACATTTTAAGCTTTACCCTAATTTTATATACAAATTATATATTTTGCAAAATAATCAATTAATTTGTTATGAGTTTTGCATAAGTAATACTTTCAGCAAAGATTAATAATTGTGTTAATCGGGTTAATATGATTTGAAACGCCAAGCAATGTGGGGTTCCTTAAAAATAAGTTTTATTGTTTTTTGTCAATCAGTTCGAGTAAGGCCTGTATTTTCAAGTACAGTACAGATATGAAAACAAGTTATGCGATGAATGTGGTAAACTTGATGCCAACACAAGCCATGCATTACTATAATCTTAGTTTAAAGTAACGATTATCTAATGATAAAACAACATAAGAAGCAAACAATGTTGTGTTATGTTTGTGTTGTGGGTCAATACCAATCTATTCACTACATTATGTGAATCAATATGTAATTTGAGTCCTCTACTAAACCCTGACATAAACGCATAACAACTATCAATTGATACTCATTTTGATTGAATGTTTTAATTGTTTTAATTCAATATAAATATAACTTCAAGTATGACTTCATTACACCTAACGCTCACTTCCGCACATTTTATAAGCATTTATAATACAGTATCAAATATATAGACAACAAATGCATATAAGGGTAAAGTGTTTAAAGTGGATATCATAAATAACTTACAGGACAGGACAGGCACTGCGCTAAATGAAATCAGTTCAAGATCATATGTGTTACACTGTCTTACTGTGTACAGCACTTTGTGCACTACTGTTACCGCAATAACACTCTATTAGCAACTTATTTAAGATAATTACAAATCGCAAACAATAGTGTATATCGAGAACAATATCCGGTAGTTATGTAGTTATGAGTAAAGATAAGGTTAGACTCACCACAAAATGGAATTCCAGTGGGTTCCCACTTGGGTCCCGAACACGTTCGCCGTGAGGGTCCTAATAGTTCATAACCGTTATCACAAGTATAGGTAGCAATTGTGCCGTTTTTGATGGAGTCTGTAGTTAAAGAAACACTCGCATGTGCTGGTGAGCCGGGATATCCACATGAGTCCACTGCAAAAAAGAAGTAGTTTGTGATCAAACGATAAAGAGATGTAGCACTGGGTTGGGGTATCTGATAAACACGTTATGCAACACATTATACATATTAACCGAAACATAATATGTGTGTCACGAATAGTACCCACAGATAACTAATGGATTAATTCAATTGTCTTAACTAAACCCATAGAGGACTCACCGAAACCGATATTTTTGAAAATCGTTAAAAACAAAATCATATAAATTAAGTCCATTTTGAAACACATTTGATAAAAGCATAGGTAGTGTTGAAAAGCCCGCATTTTCATGAATTAAATTATCAATGACTAGAGAGACGTGGATTCAATCATTTACTGGACTGTCATTCAATTGTATCAATGAGTAATACATAGACAATAGAATATTAGAAAACATATATCAGAACTCTGAGAGCGTATGTCGTTATGAGAAGCACTTAAAACATGTTCTGACTATTTAAGTTCACTATAAGATAATATACATTTGGATACCTCCTCAGCGCAACTCTAGTCTCTGGTGAGCATAAGGCAAGTAAACAACTCGTGAAGGAACTAGAAGTCTGCGAAAGAAATTGGTTGTCTTGCCTGTGCCTCTCATTGGCTGTTGGAGTTTTACACCTGAGCAGGATTTTATCGTACAGCTGCTACCAAACTAAGACTACAAGCGCTCACTAAATTGTCTTTACATGCAGCTTATACCGAGTTTAACAGCACTCTGTGTAGGGTAGTGTATGCGCTCCATAGGTATTAATATGTGTTGACTCTCAGGTGAAGCACCCGGAAAACAAGGTTTAAGAAAAGAGTTGTGACGTATTTAGCCCTAACCAGTGAACCAATATCCTCTATACTACCCATGTGTACCATTAGTAGCACTTGTATTACACTACTGTAAATAAAGTACATATACGTCAATGGATGACATTCCAGAGCAAAAAAAGCCTTGAAATTGACCAAAACTTGTGTACATCTCATATACATCTCATTGAAGTGAGGCCTAAGTGAGGCTAACTTTCTGAACCTTAAGCTATGGGTCAGAACTCATAAATTATTTGTTACCCATTAGGGCTCTAATAGAGTCTAATTGCTATAAATGTCTAAAACATATCATTAGTTTATTAACAAATGGAATACTTTTAATACTTTTAATACATTTTGGAAATAGTTTTTTATTATTTAGAGCTCAAAGAAATCACAAATTGGGTTCACTTGAGTTGACTTGAGTTGAGTTAAATGAAAATTTACATATTTTTATTCGGTTGCACTGATTATTAATAATACTGTGGAGTAATAGAAGTAAATGTGTTAGTAATAAAAGGATCTAAATATAAAAGGACTGGAAATCATGTTTTTCATGCATAACAACAATATTTAATATAAAACTATTATTCAGATGTAAAACAACACAATTCCTACACTTCTTTATTGGTATTAAGAGAGATTTGTGAGCGCAGAGCACATGGAGTTGACCCAAATGTGATTGTTTTTAGAAGAAAGCGCTGGAAAAGGTCATCGACTCGTTTTCAATGTCATTCAGATTTAATTAATTGCAAAACATTATAATAATTATTAGCAAAAACACGTCTAAACAATGGTTTCGGATCAGCAAACAGTTGATCGCATATTAACGGCATATTTGAGTTGTAATCGGTTCGACCCAATCGGAAATCTTCAACTTTCCAAATGTCATTGAATCGACATTTTCCGCTCCAGGAGTAACAATAATTTAACTCTAAGACTATGTAATCGATTGAAAGTGACGAGAGATCCTTATGAACGCCAGAGAGTTCATGTGAACTGAGAGAAAAAATCATATATTACTTAACTTTATATATGAGAAATGAGAATCACTTCTAATCACTATTTCTAGACTTAAAAAACAATTTTCCTAAAAATGTTGGAACTGTTCAATACCTGTATAATTGATATATCAGATACGTCCGATTTCTGATTACTGACGACTCGTAATACGGGTGATTAACTACACCAACATTTAATTAAAAGTAATTAATAGGGCTCACAGATTCGGAAATTCCTTATTTTAATGTTTAATTAATGGCTATTAAATCGTTAAAAAGATTAATACATATACCATAAGATGTATAAGAAATAGATATATAATTTTCAATCCCTATAATTAGTATTTGTCACTCAAATTATAGCAAATTCTTAAATTGAGAGTTTGGCGCAAAACTTACTAATAGACAGCTTTGAATAAATTTTACCTAAGGTTTGATAATATAGAAATAAGTTTTCCTCAAATCATATTTATTTAAGGATCTGAAGTTCAATAGTTAGTCGAGCGGTGTATATAAAAAATTATTTGAGTTTTTTTCAATTTTTTATGTTTAGCCAATTTTTAAAATTGTGGATTTATTGCTGCCATAAATATTTCACACTTCGCCAATATTCTTATGTCTAAAGGCCCGTTCGCGCTGCTAAGATTATCCTTATTTTCAATCCAATCCGATTGAAAAAAGTGAGAGCGAACGGGATTGAGGATTGAATTCAATCCACTTTTCAGTCC